>JAFFZR010027446.1:0-78566 GCA_018397195.1 Lethrus apterus | reverse complement strand
TAACTTTAATATATATATAAACAAGGCTTCTACCTAATTACAACACTGCAATACTCTAATGCAAAAATTTAAGAACATTCCAAACGATAACCGCTACAAAAGTGGCACCTACCAACATGGCCGGCCAGCTTCATTTTCTGACGCTAATGCTCCATCCCCTCTCTTATATCATCCTAGGTTTTTACCCTGTACCGCGTGATCGAAAAAAAATGATTCAGAGCAGGCTGTGAGTAGGTATATTCAAGTTTGGCACTTTGGTATTGGTAGCATTGGGATTTGAACGAAATCGCAGATAATATGACAGAACATACAAGTTCTCCGTCATTTTGTCTGAAATCATACTGTCACGTTTTAAATCTGCACATTATTTTACAAAAAGTAGATGTGATGACTATTTGGCAATTTGACAGTTGGACGTCAAAATGACGTTTACCATAAATCAGTGTCAGCAACTGTGAAAGTATAGTCAGATCACACGTACATTTCCTTTGTTCACGGGTGTATCAATTATTTGAAAACGACAACATTATTCAATTTGTGCCTTTTTTTTGTATCTGCGAAATACATTCTAACGTACACAAGATTCATAAAAAAAGATAAATTTTAATTTTTTTCAATTGTCTTTTGGGCTGAAGGATGATCGGATTAATCATTTTAAAAATCGCATAGAATGATGAACTTCATGTTCAATTTTTCTCGTTTACACGTTACGTACAGAAAGGCACGTTTTCGTGTCACGTGTTCGCGAGTGTGATTTTCCCATTTAAATGTTGTACGATAAATGGGCAAAAGTGTAAATTAATGATTAACTCGTCGTAAACGATGTACAGTAGCGCACAGATTTTTAAAGTTGATCCAAAAATTTGGAATCATTTATTCATCATTTCTCACGTGTTGCCGTCTTCGTTGAAGCCATTAAAATAGTACTCATCGTACACGCTTGTAAATTACAATTGCTGTACTTGGCATAGGTCGCAAGCCCGGCAAGCATTAGTCGCTCACAACAGCCGTACTGACGACGGGTAATAACCCAGAAACCAACGTTGGTCTGTGGATGTGAGCGATAAATGCAAGTCGAGCTCGTGTGTCAAAAAACGTTTAAAATATTCTTCAAATATGAATGAGAAAGATTTTACTTTTGTTCAATCTCCGTTTTTTAATGTCAAAATGAAATATTAAATATGTAACGTGCGCGCGTGCAGCGGTAAAAGAACGGAGGCTGGCATCCGACACTATATTATCAACGCACAATTTTCAAAACGTAGAACCCTGAGCTAGCAGGCTGTGGACAGATCAAAAAACTTAAATGGGGTGACTACGGAGAAATTGTATCAACATTTTAAAGTGGTTAGTAGAATAAAATAAAATATTTATTATACGGAATGTACCGCTGCAGATGCTATAACGAATATACCCAACATACATTATACATACAACCTGTACAGATGGTTGCTTTTTTTGCAACTGTTTAAAATTTAAATGAACTGAAAATGTATCCTCCTGGACACGTCGTGTACTCTATAGCCCTCTAAACGTTTTGATGATGAGCCGACGATGTTTCTGTTCTTATTTAATTATTTACATCTTTTTTGTATAAAATAATGAACAAAATATTATCTATTTTTTTCTTGATAAATTAACGTTCAAACCTGGGGATATCGACGCCTCTGACCTATTACATCTAATATAATATCACGAAAGATATACCTCATTTTATTGCCGGAGCTGGGTGCATAGGATCGCGACGCGAAACTTAAGATTATTATTGGAAGTCACGTGGGAGTCCACGTTACCGTGAACGTGACACCACAAATCCAGTGACCCACGCACAGACGGTCGATTATCGTTGCGTTTCACTTCCACACTCTGCATCAAGGCGCACCATTTCTCCGTTTATTGGCCTCACGTGTGCGCTAGTGTGCTTTCGTGACGAGACGGCACCAGACCAGCAGACGTAATTCGACTTTGCATTACTGCGACACCTGTCACGTAGCCGTAAACATTCGGTCCGGTGTTTGTCGATGCGCAATTTCCCCAAATCATCTCTCATTGCGAAGGCGCGTCTGTCTGTTTGAGATATCGTCGGCTTCGCAAACAAAACTGTGCGAATTCATCCAGAAATGAACCACAACTTCTGGGAAGACAACTCGACCATGCAGCACGTTAAATACGAAAGGTAAGGGTCGATTTTTCGACATTCTACGAACACTGTACATAACTAATCTTCATTCTTATTGTTATCGGCGTGGCAACTTTTCGATTTCATACACGTGCGCCTTCATAAAATCGCGAACGTAATTCTTTCTTTTTTTTGTATAACGATAGATAATGAATGGAAAGTTTATTTATAGTACGTCACGTGCGCGTCATGAGATATCGCGATCGATATAACGTGTATGTGGGGAACGACCTTGACAATTCGATATACCGGGTGATCACAATTGCATCACGTAATAGGTATGTACATCAAAAATATTTTGAGACGAAAAAAAAATATTTGTTGTTTAACATTTTTATCGTCGTCTGTTGTTTTAAAACCTTTTTGTTATTTGTTGGCCATCTAAAATTTACACACAAATACGTGAATGTACAAAATTAGTCTGACCTCAGGGTCAATCCATATCAAGTTAACTAGTTTTACCATTTAAAAAAAAAAAAACTTTATGTGTTATCATTATCAGCCTTGTATACACACCAATTTATAAGTTTAAATTTATAAGTGAGTAATTTGAAACGTCAGTTTACATCTGACATCTCACTGGGATCAGGAAATCGATGCAGTTAAAAAACTAAGAAAGGAGTTGTACGGGTACTGAAGAGGTTTTGATATAGAAAGATTTGTAGACTTGGCTGGAGGAAAAGACTTGGGAGCAAGTCGAAAAAAGGGTAGCTCAGAGTTTGTCAGGGGGTGAGGACTTGGAGAGCGAAAGCGGGGAGAAGAGCTGGGGTAGAGGAAGAATGGGAAAACGGGAGAACAAGGGTGAGAAGGGAGATTTAGACATTTATGGTGACTTTAAAAATCAGTTAGAGGAATCGGCGAGGCCGGTTATTGCGGTAGGAGGCTGAAATGTCAGAATAGGGGATATGATAAAGATAGGCAAAAAAAGGGAAAGGAGAGAATACGATATTAAGAAAGAGAGGGGAGAGGGAACACGTATACTAAAGGAAAAATTGGCGCAGGGGATTATGGAAGGCGACATAATGAGAAGGGACCACATCTAAATAAATATTCAGGATAGTATACAGAATAGCATCATTTTGAAATGTGCCCCACTATTTTATGAGCCTGACCTTACCCTAAACTTAAATCTGCAAAAACGACGGTCCTATCATGAATTTAAATTTTCGAAAATCTTTATAATGTTCCTTATGGGCTACGTTCTCGCACCGGTCCTGCACACACTTGAATGCGTTGCCGACAATTTACGCCAGTGTGCGCATATACACTACACTAAGTACTGCCACCACGTTGACATATTAATCACACCTAGCTATCAAATTAATGACACGTGTGATTTTTAGTCAGGACCGAACACACCCTTCAACGTAGGGCTGCTGTTTTTGCAGATTTAGGTTTAGGCTATGGTCAGGTGTCACCTGATAAAATTGTGGGACACGTTTCAGAATTATGCCTGTACATAGATTTAATTTATTTGGATTGACTCCTCAAGAGGTTGGAAAAATATCGAGTGTTCAAAATTGTTTGTGATCAAGGCCAAATCAACCGCGAAAAATTTAAAATTAGGGTTGGCAAGAAAGAAAATCCCTAACGTTTTACAGCTTTTAAATGTGAAATCGAAGCTCTGAGTGGTTTGCCTGATGTGAGAGAGGTCTCGGGTTCGAGTCGCTTTCTTGTATGCTCAATTTTTCGTCAAGAGTTGCCGGTAGCATTTACCATTGGCATATAATTAATGATGTTGGACGGACATGTAGTGGAACAAGCTCTTTCATAGAAAAGAAAGAATCTGTCACTTGTAGAAAACCAAAGCCTTTTATATTGTTGCTTGGTAACAAACACTTAAATTCAAATTTAGATACCTTCGATAACAGAATGCACTCTTTCCGTCTTTTCCGAATGCATTTTATTAAACGCTTATAACATTTATGCAACTTCATATACAAGATGGCTAGCGCCTCTGATAGTTGATATTGTTACTACAAATTTAAATGTACGTAAAACGCGCATTAAAGTTAGACCCCCTTGTAAACAGTTTTTATTGATTAATATTTAAAATTATTATATGTATTTTGCAGTGGCGATTCCGCTCCATGTTGCGAGGTACTGGCCCCATATTCCGATTCAGAATCCACGTACGGAGTCCGTCTAAGCAAAAATCGTGTATCCCGTCAAGATCCTCTATCACACAGGATAATAGAAAAGCGTCGTCGTGATCGCATGAACAATTGCCTGGCCGATCTTTCGCGCCTCATTCCAGCCGAATATTTGAAAAAAGGGCGCGGACGCGTCGAAAAAACCGAAATCATCGAAATGGCAATCAAACACATGAAACATTTGCAACATTTGGATCACTACCGATTGGGATATCAAGAGTGCATGTCTGAAGCTATGCGATTTTTGGTGGAGGTAGAGGGAAGGTTTTCGCGCGAACCACTTTGTGTACGTCTGTTAGCACACCTGCAACAGCACTGTGATTCCTTGACCAGACAGCAGCCCATTACAGAAGAAGTAAATAAGATTGAACCGAACAACAATCAAGTCGAAGAACCGCCGCCCATGATAGAAAAACATCCTGAAGCTTATAAATACAAAACAGATATAAAATTGCGATTCAATCAGGATTTGCAACACGCACGGAGAAATTCAGCTACAAGTATAGAAAATCATAGGTAAGTAAACATTTTCAATGAATTTTGTATTATTATTATTTGTATTGTGAGACCAGGGCCGGTCCTAGATGACTAGATAGATGAAGCAAAAAAATATGTGCGTTGGAACTAATCATCTTATCAGTACAAGATAACACAGACTAAAATTCTGGTTATACAGGTTCAAGTTTATTCTATTTCGATATTTCTTGAAATACTTCATTTCATCTAAAAATATAAGTTATGAAAAAGACTAGTTTTTTGTGAAAAGAAGTATTAGTAGTAACATGATAAAAAATTTAATATAAATATATAACACAAAAAACACTACTATGTGTATTCCATTTGATAACGTATTCTTCTGTTGTAACATTTCATTTCTCATTAGTTTAAAAATATAAGTTAATATAAATTATATTTAAATTCTTATGTTTCAGCTTGTATAGTATACTACTTGTTTGTTTAGTTCCAGTCATAGTTCACCACCAAGTAGTGAAGTCTGTACAAGGGTTTCAGCAGACTGTGAATCGGCACAAAGTGAAGTAACAAAGGGTGGTGGGGGTATAGTAACAAATGGGCTGAGAGAAACGCGAAATAATTTTAATGTACCTGTATTTGTACTTCATTCAAAAGGAACCTTCTACGTACCATTATCTATAGATTACCAGACTCTTCTACCTTTTCTACACGATTGCGATCTGCTAGAAGTACATAGTGTTTTATTACATCCAGTTACGATAAATGTAAGTTTTCCTACAGGTTCACGTGCCAATTATAATTATCCATAATGGAGTGCGGTTAAGAAACACTTACTGAGGCTGTGATGGTCAGGGAAAATTGAGTTTTTTTGGAATGTTGTCCGCGTACGAACTTGTAATGTGAAATGTGGTGCAAAACAGACTTTTTTTATTTCTATATTGTAAATGCATATTATAAATAAAGACATATTTTCATCGTTTATCACGTAGTGTGTCATGAGAAATCAAACAAACAAAAAACGCCAAAATTAATGAAGTTTCAGAATAGCAAAAAAATTCAAAAAATGGAAAAGAATATCTGTTAATATTTTCTGCGACACAATTACTGCGTATTTAGTCCAAAATGAATTATTCCATCACAAGAAACAAACCCGTCAAGAAAGTATCTTTTAATGAAATTGCCATCGAATATAGAGGACGTTATATGCAATTGGGGCCTCATTTCGTTAATCTCAGAGATGTTGAAGATGAAGAAGATGAAGACATGAGAATGGACGTTGATGAAGATCCTTTTGAATTTGACCAACCACTTGAACCAAACATTGTGTCAAACAGGAGACATTACAGAATAAAAAATATGTAACATATATTAAAGTTCAACACAATAATTGTGTGAAACATGTCATGCAGTAAAAATAAACAACTAATTATAATTTTACGACTTATTTTATCACCAAACATTTAAATATCAAGTCAATTTTTTTTATATTGAAAAATTTCTGTTCCATACATCAATTAATCAAAAAATTTAGAATTTTATGTACTTTTCGGTTCCATATATGAACAAAATAATACATAAAAAGGTAACTTTGTATGTTTACTAACGTGACTCGTGATCCGAGCCGTGTCCCTAAATACCATATTTAAAGTATTATCTTTCGGTTCAAGAGTTATCAAAGCTTGATGAATTTCCTCATCTTGGCTAACATATTGTATTTGACCGCCTACTACATTGTTACATCCTAAAAATACAACCACATCCAACTCCTTATCCTTATTCCATTCGTAATCACTAAGTAACTAAAAAAAAAAAGAAAAATTATATATTAACAAATTTTACATATAATACCGAATAACAACCAGGTGTCCAACGTTGTAACTCAAACTTCATGGTAGCACCGTCACAACCAAGCTCTAAATCTGTATACTTTCCCAACAAAATGAACATATCTTTTGATTTGAAAAACTCAATAAATTCAAACGTTTGTTTAGACATGTTTTTTTCTTCCAGCACTTCGTAGCGAATTCTATTTGGAGGGCCAACAAGTTTCCAATTGTTTTCTTTTGAACAAGACTCCAAAATGTTGGAAAATTGTTTTTCATTAAAAAAACTCTCAAGTGATATTTCTGAATATTCCTCTATGTGTTCTTGAATTTGTAATATGGTATCAGATCGGAAATAGTCGTTATTTATCCACTGATGCAAATCAATTGTACCACTTGCCATTGAACAATTGTTACTATACAAACCTGTCGTCGGTGGTACATATTTGGGAATTATTTTTGGTATATTTTTGCCATGAAACCAACCGTTAATACTTAATCTACAGAAATTCTTAGTTGTCACTTCTGCAACTTGATGATATGAAATATTCGAAACAGGAAATAAGATCAATTGATTATGTTTTGGAATAATATCCTTTTGGTGTTCCGTAGGTTGACCATTTTTGTCACTACTAAGTAATTGTAAGGCACCTCCCCAACATTCATCCCATGGATACACATCAGATAAATACAAAACAAAAGCAATGACACGATCTTCTTGTTGATCATCATGAACCAACAGATAATCTGTATCTGTGTAAAAACTGCAAGTTGCTGATATACTTTCCAAATTTACTTGCATTATTTCACCCACCCATGGCATAACGTCATTTTTAAGAAAATCGTATATAGATTTGATGCATTTTGTATCAATGTGTTTTAAATCAACAGACTGATAAAAATCATACAAATCCATTTGTCGTCTATTCCAATCTAATTCATAAAATTCTCTTCTTGCTTCATTGAGAACTCTATCATCCTCCAACAATCCATCTACAACACATACTTTCCAAGGTTCTGTTATGATTTGAATATTCACATGATCGAATGGTGTATTTTGCAACCAATTTTGTACAAAACCATTTTTAAATTCATTACTTTTCAATGATTGACTCATTTTTGGAATGCACTTCTTCAAATTGGTGTTTTCAAGCGAATCAGGTTTCAGGTAAACTGTATACAGAGTGTGCCGTTGCCATGTATAAAAATTCTGTGATATACTCACAGCCGTATATTGTGCTTTTGCCGAATGTATTGATAACTTTACAAGCCTGATCGCAATTGTCGCAATCGTCACAATCCTCCGACTCACTCTCGGTTTCTTCTTCAATGCAATCCATCCGGTTTGAATCATTTGAATCATCACTGGATAAATCATCAGCTTTGCGTTTTAAACTCGTTGCAGCTGTACCTAAAACAAAACACATGCGTGACTAAATAAAATTATTGAATACTTACCATCTGCGTTACGTGAAGACATTGCGTATTGTTAAAGTAATAAACAAATAACTCGTCTAGTGGTGTATTGTAAAATATTGAGGTTAGAAATCGGTTTTAAATTCCGAACAGACAGATGGCGCGATGGCTCAAGATGAACGAAACTTTCGTTCAGCGTATTACGAAAAAGTCGGTTTTAGAAGCGTCGAAGAAAAACGTTCTCTTGAAATATTGTTAAAAGACAAGCCGCTGGAGCGTACGAAACTAAAACAATTTTGTTTACGTTATTGCGTTCCGTCCACTTATCGCAACCTCTTATGGAAATTACTGTTAGGTGTTTATGTGTTGGCTGCGCCGATTAAAAATGCGGGAAATTTTCTAATATGAAATTTTGTAGGCGTATTACCAATGCACATGGAATGCCACTCGTTCATCTTTGAACAGCGCAAACAGGAATACAACGACTTACTAAGAACTTTGCAATGTACCCGAACTATAGATTCCAATACGCATAAACCGCAGATTTTCCTGGCTATTTGGCTGTTACAATCGGGGAATTTACATTTTGAATCTAATTTATTAATTGAATCGAATTTCGTTTCGATAGCTCGTTCGCTGATGCAATTTTTCAACGACGATACTGACATTTATTGGTTGTCGAAGTGTTTTTACGACCATGTGGAAAAATTCCACGGTGACATACCCAAACTGACCGAAGCAACATGCTCTTTATTGGAGAAAGAAGATCCAGAATTGTATAAACATTTACAAGTGTCTGGTATTTTAAATAATTTTCCTTTTGAGAAGTGGTTCGGATGTTGTTTTGCGGGCTTCTTTAGTGGGAACGCTTTGGGAAAGTAAGTTACATAACGTCAAGGTTGCAAAATTTAATCTTTCTGTTTTAGAATATGGGACAAATTGTGCGGTGGTTCATACAAAATTTTAGTATATGTCGTAGTAGTTTTGTTAAATAATCAAAGATTAAAATTGTTGGACTGTCATAATGTACAAACGGCTATTAATTACTTTATTAATGTGAGTAACGTTGTTTGTTTGGATTTATTTGTAATATTTTTTGTAGATGTCTGAGGAGACAGCGGAAATGATTGCAAATAAATCGATCGATATGTGGCAACAACATGGGAGTCCTTTAACTGTCCACGACAAACCTAAACCTATTTAAATTACATATTCAGATTAAATAATTTGTAACTATGTATACACTGCAATTAAATTTTGTAGTAATAAAAATGGTTCTTTTCTTCCATTTTACAATATAGGTTTAAAGACACTATACAGTAAAATCGGGGGTAATTGACGTCCAATTATTTTGAAAAAATATGTGATTTTAAGTTTGGCGCAAAAATGCAATTGGTTGTATTTATGCAATGTTTGTCAACAGATAATGCCACGTTTAGTTTGTTTAAGAATGTAGAGAATACATGAGCGCAAAAAATCCGAAAATGAATGAAACAAACGATAATTTATGTAGCAAATATATACAAATATTTATAGTCGTCAGTGGTTATTGGTCAGTAAATTTAGGTTATAAAATTAAAATTTTCCTTAAATTATACATATTTTAGGATAGTGTCTATACTGACGGTTTTCGTAAATAAGGCTCTGCTCAGTGATATAGATTTAGAGGCACCGATATTTATTGCATTTTATCAAACTGTGATATCTACATTAATATGTTACTTTATAAAAACGTTGAGTAAGTTATTTCCGAGATACTTTTCCTTTCCGGAATCCAAACCATTCAATTATGAAACCCTGAAAGATGTAAGTAAGCAAATTGTTTCGAAAGCACGCTTATCATATGTCGTAGGTTTTTCCACTGTCGTTCATGTTTATGTGCATGATAACCACAAACAATTTATGTCTGAAATACGTATCGGTCGCGTTTTATTACATCGGACGTTCCCTCACTACGATATTTAACGTCATTTTCACTTATTTAATATTAAAGGAAAGAACATCTGGAAAGTGTGTGTTCTTTTGTTTGTTGATAATTTTTGGATTTTCTTTGGGAATCGATCAAGAAAGTTTAACAGGTATTTTGACATAAATTTTCGATGTGATTCAATTCTTACATTTACAGAGAGTTTTTCGCTGATCGGCACCATATTTGGTGTGTTAGGATCATTGTCCCTGTCATTGTTTTCGATTTTTACGAAAAGCGTACTGCCACGTGTTAACCAACAAGTTTGGCTCTTGTCCTATTACAACAATTTATATTCGAGTATACTTATGGTTCCGGTGATTGTCATAAAAGGTGAATTACAAGTCGTCGCTCAGTATGTGGATTTGTTCTCACCGTCGTTTTGGTTTTTCATGACCATTGGGGGAATATGCGGTTTTGCTATCGGATTTTTGACATCGCTTCAAATCAAAGTAAGAACGTATTTAAATGCAGCATGTGCTCGATACAGGAAATAAAATTTTACAGGTGACTTCAGCATTGACACACAATATATCCGGTACCGCAAAAGCTTGTGCTCAAACCGTGTTGGCGACTTACTGGTACGTTGAAACAAAATCCTTCTTGTGGTGGTTGTCCAACGCAGTTGTATTGTTCGGAAGTGCGGGATATGCAAGAGTCAAACAATTGGATATGGAACGGAAACATAAATCAAGCCCAGTATATGCAAAAATTTAGAGGACGTAAAATAACAATATTTTAATAAAATAATATTTAAGAAAAAAAATGTTCTTCATTTGTTTATTACTTTGCTTTGCGCAATAAAAGAAAAACAACAACAGAGTTCTAAACGGTTCGTGATTTCATCTACCAATAAATTCATTGACTAACTTCAAGTAACTGAAATAAAAATGTGTGACTGGATTTTCATTCCATTGAAATTTAAATTTCATAAAAAGCAAAATGTGTGATGGGTTTGGATTTGGGTTTGCCCCATCGATGAGACAATTCTATTTTAGGACCTCACTGGAAAGTATGGCAACCCTAGCCTTGCTACTCTTGAAGACTTTAAAAACGGCAAATCTCAGTCAAGTACAAATCAACAGAACTCAGTTGAATGTGAATGCTAATTTTATTTTTGGTTTTCGTCGTCGCGTCGTTGTTTCAACAACAGACCAACCCAATTACCATTTTCTGAATTTTAGGGGTTTTCTTCATGCAAGTTGTTTTTGGTTTGCACCGTAGACTTCGATAAGCGAAAACCAAAAAACTTTAAACATGTCGTTGAACTTTTTAAGACTTTGAACATAAGTATCATCAATTCGAAGTTACGATATTTATTTCAAGGCAGTTCTATAATTTGCAAGTTGAGATTTAGAAAATGAAAATTTTAGCTGATATTTTAAATAATTTTACGGAGATTTCAGCAGTTGCCACTAGATACACACCATATAAATAAAATCTATAATTTAAATTGAATAATTTGGGACGAACAATGCAAACCGAAAAACAACAATAATTCGATATATGTAAAACCTAGATAAAGCACGAACTTGCAAGTTTATTTCCATTGTCTTGCGATTTCTTTCAAAAGATGATTACTGATTACACACAGCAGAGTTCAAGACCCGCATGAACCCGACGCTGACGTCATACGGGAAAAATCAATTGACATCAGTCATTAGTTCGCACGCGAAATTCGCCATCGTCGACGAGGTCGTTTAGCGCGATGCGCCTCACCATCACGTTCAACCGCAAAAATCGCAGATAACAGTGGAAGAAGCAAAAAAACGACGATCGAATCTAACTTTGGGAGTGTGTGCTGGCGACGACGTCAACGTCATTTTACGTTTCAAACGCTTCCAGCGCATTCGCGGATCGAAAGTTCAGTCTGGTCCAGTTGGCGGTGAGTGCGTTACGGCAGTTGTTGCTAGATGAGTGTATCCAACTCAGTCGTATTTTTCAAAAACAAATGAATGTAAGTATTCGTATGATTCTGTCGGTGTAATCAGGAAGGTCGCGATGGCTCCGTTCCATAAATTATCATTCCCCGCCCATTTATTGCGTGCGTTTCTTTGTATTTGCGTCGCGACGCTTAATAAACCCGTTTGCGAACTGTAAATACGCACTGCGGTTAATTTTAGAAATAAGTCTTAATACAAATATTTACTCGAGGATAGCCTTGTTAATGCGTAAGTGGCGAAATTTCGTCAAGGATCTAAGACAACTACGACTTGTTTACAAACTCAATTGTCGAGTTTTTTCAACTGCAAATTAAGTCTGCCTAAATGTGCGTTTTATAGTCAAGTGCGGTCATTCAAAGAATTTTTAAACGTCATCAAAGAAGAAGCGGAATTAACTGGTATATGAAATCATTCATAATTGATTTTTTTTACAAAATATATAAATAGTTAATTGTTTTAATTTATCGAGATGACAATTGAATAGAAAAGATCAAAGTCAAGTAACACATATTTTGTTTGCATTCTTTCTCCCTTTTGTTTATTGTCTATTGTTCTGTTACTTAGCTGTTCACTTGTTTATTTTTTGTGTGTTTAAATGAATATGATGCACTTTATTTCAACTTGTCACACTTTTTGTTTTTTTTTTATTTTTTGTTAAAGATGTCGTTGTATTCAATATTTTTTTTAATTTTACTTAAAACTAAAATATTTTTTCTTGCAAATCCAGTCGTTTTTGCTGATTTTGGGGTTGGGCTATGGTCAATCACGTGTTAAAATAGTGAGACACATGTTATCGGTCGGCTCACTATTGATAACTTTCTTATTAGTGTAGTAACAATGTCGGTTAAATTACCAAAGATACAGTATTTTTTTCTGCTAATTACAATGGTCCACGCAAAAAAAAACAATTGCGCATCATATTTCAGAGCCATCTCAGATAATTAGATTTTTTAAACGGAACAGCCTGTATATTTATGTAACAGTCGGTAGAAAATGAATTTTTTTCTGCTGATTACAATGGTATACTCAAAAAAGAATTAATTAATTAAATAGGATTTTGTTTTCCTATTTTTTTTTTTTTTAGGATACATGCTACAATTCGTGTGATGGGGGATGGACAATGAACAGCCACACCAGGAGCTCGTCAAGTGTGTGGTTGTGGGCGATACGGCTGTGGGCAAGACCCGGCTGATATGTGCCCGTGCCTGCAACAAGCAGGTGAGTCTCGCCCAACTGTTGGCAACGCACGTGCCAACCGTATGGGCGATAGACCAATACCGCATCTACAAAGATGTTTTGGAACGATCGTGGGAGGTTGTGGACAGCGTCAACGTTTCGCTGCGATTATGGGACACCTTCGGTGATCACGAAAAAGACCGTCGGTTCGCCTACGGACGTTCCGACGTCGTCTTGCTTTGCTTCAGCATAAACAATCCGATTTCGTTGCGAAACTGCCGACGAATGTGGTATCCAGAAATACGCCGTTTTTGCCCGAGTACACCCGTCATATTGGTAGGCTGCAAAAACGATCTGCGATACATGTACAGGGATGAGGCGTATTTAAGTTATTTTCGCGATCGCAGTCCGTTTGTACGCGCCACGCGCAAAAGCGATCTTGTCATGCCGGACGAAGCAAGAGAGGTAGCTAAAGAACTAGGTCTGTACTATTACGAAACGTCCGTTCTGACATATTACGGTGTGAACGAAGTGTTCGAGAACGCAATCAGGGCAGCTCTTATGGCTCGCAGACAGCAGCGTTTCTGGATGACAAATTTAAAAAAGGTACAGCGTCCACTTTTACAAGCCCCTTTTAAACCTCCGCCACCGCCCAAACCCGAAGTATTGGAATCGCCCAGTACTTATCAAGAAAATATGTGTCAGCTATGGTTGGACAGGGCACACGTAGATGTATTATTAGTGGCGGGACCGGTTGCCTTTCCCGCACATCGTTTTCTTCTATCGGCAGCCAGTCCCGCTCTGTATAGGCTTCTAACTGTAGATCTCATGGCACGTAGTACGAGCGATTCCAGTATGGTAAGCTCGTTGGGAGATTTCGCCGATGAAACGGAGTGCCTTGTTCGAGCGGAGCAAAAAATGTGCAAAAGACGTGCAAGTTGTCAAGGATTACCGTTGGGAAAAGATCTCGATCATCCGGCTTTTCAATCCATACGATGTATAGAAGGCCAAACTGTCGTAACTGTCAGCAGAATGCTCAGTCCAACTGCCCTACAACAGTGCCTACAGTTTGTATACACAGGCTCATTTGAACATCGGAATATCGATATTCAGGTATAACATACACACTTTTATTTCTAAAAAAGTTTGAAGGTCGAAATTTCTTGTTTTTTTACAGGGGTGAGTCATTGGTGTGTCCGGTTTCTATCTCTCTTATCATTTGAAGTAGAGCATATGTTTATAGACAAAAGTTTTTTAGCCTCTAGAACTTTTAGAACACTCTAAAATTATTTTTGTTCTGCTACCACTATGGCATTTTTTTTTTTTTAATAGCACCTTTATATTTTTGTCGACACTTCGACTGCATTTTTGTTGATGACTAACCTGTTTAGACAGAAAAGTTTTCAATTCAATTGTACAGGCAGAGGTATTCATCAAAACGAATCAAATTTACTAATTTTCATATCACCATAACTCATTATTTTCATATGGAACACTCTGTATTTTATCATTTTGTTGTGTTCCTTATTGTATTACATTTTATTGATGTAAAGGGTTCCTATGTCTAAAATCCATAATTAATGAGATTTTCAACATTTGTCAATAAATTATTGTTTAAATTTTTTTTATTAGTGTCAAATTCTTGGTTGATTATAATACTTATCTTTTTTTTCTCTCTTGAGCGTGTAACCAAATTAAAACTCAAGTTGTGCAATAAAATATATTTATTACTTGTGCAATAAAATATATTTATTACAATATGTAATAAATATATTTTATTGCACAACTTGAGTTTTAATTTGGTTGCACGCTCAAGAAACAAAAAGATAAGTTAAATTTTTTTACTAAAAAAAAAAAAATTATTAAAAATTAAGGCCGTGTTGCACCAACGCAAATTAGTTAATCTGCGATTAGTTTCTATAGAAATAATTATTAAAACAATAGCCATTACAATAGTTTCTATAGAAAGTAATCCGGATTAATTAGTCATCGCTTGGTGCAACTGGGCATAAAACTGCCACACTATAATTAAAACTCAAGTTGTGCAATAAAATATATTTATTACTTGTGCAATGAAATATATTTAATACAATTAAGATTTATTATTCTTGTTATTTACTGTATCATTTATTTATTTTCCAATATCATTTAAAGAAAATAGAATTAGACCAAATGATAAAAGACAGAGCGTTTCATTTGAAAATAATGCGTCATAGTCATAAAAAGATGAGTAAATTTGATTCGTTTTAATGAATACCTGTACAGTACAGACAGTGCAGTAGACATTTTATTAGTGAAAAATATTAATAACTTGACAATGCTGCCCAAAAAAGAAGAACATTTAATATGGCCGTATGGGGCAATAAAAATTCAGTCGAAATGTCGACAAAAATATGTGCTATTAAAAAAAAAAAAAAATGCCACATAGTGGCAGCGGAGCACTCTGTATAAGTGAAAATAATTTTAGAGTGTAAAGGTCTAAACGCTAAAAAATGTTCGTCTATAAACGTATGCTCTATTTCAAATGATAAGAGAGATATAGAAGCCGGACATCCCAATGGCTCACCCTGTATATAATTGAGTTCGCCATTCTTAATTAAAATATTTTCAGGAATTATGCAGAGCATCAGAACTACTCGAACTGCCTCATCTATTATCCCTCCTGTCTAATGAATACCATTCAAGTGAAAATTACGAAGCGTTTTTACGTAGAAGAGTCGGCGATATTTGCTTGGAACAGGGATTATTCGCAGACGTAATTTTTGAACTGGATGATGGTGCTTGTGCCGCACATAAGCCAATGTTGGCTGCTAGGTGCGACGTAATGAAGGCAATGTTTGGAGGTGATTTTCGCGAAGGTCAAGCGAAAGTAATTGAATTCCCAGGTGTACGCGAATATACATTCCATAAGCTGTTGTGTTTCCTATATACTGATGAAATACCAGCAGTCGCAGCTACACGATGCGTCAACTTGTTAGAACTGGCCAACAGATTGTGTTTACCTAGATTGGTGGCGCTGGTTGAAAAGCGTGTGATCGAAGATCTTGAAAGATTACCATCTTCCGAAGCAATCGAACAGTGTTTACGTTTATTGGAACCTGTAAAGTTACACAACGCGCATCAACTGGCCGATTGGTGCATGAATCATCTGTGCATCAATTATAATAAATTGTGTCGCATGTCACCGCGCAGTCTTAGACTTTTGCATCCTGATAATCAGGCGTATCTGGTCGAGCATCGTTGGCCTCCGGTGTGGTACCTCAAAGACTACGACTACTATCAAAAGTGTTTAGCGGAAAGAGACCGCGAGTTGAAACCGCAACTGAAAAACAGTTCTGGATGCCTCTGTTTCACGCGCAAATCTGAATCGGATCCGGCACTGTCCACCTCTGATAAACTTTGACCACACATCCACTACTTTTTGTTTTTTCGGTTAGGACCAACATTTTTATAAACATAGTAGTTAGGAGCTGCCCTATTTTTACATACACGCGAACAAAAGTCAATTCCATTTATTGTTGTTGGTAAGTTTTGTAAAAGTTCAAAATACACAAATTAATTTTGAACGATGTCAGGCAATTATTGAGCTTTTTCGATATTGAAGTAGTGCAACAAAAAATCTAAAGCACCAGTTTTTTAAATTTTAATATAATTAATTGATTAAGTTAGGTACGTGATCGTGGAAAACAACAATAGATTTCAGTTAATGACAATCGAAAGGAAATATTCGTCAATATTAAGTGTAACGTGGTTGGGGGTACTTGCATATTAAACTGTATTTATCTATTCAACAATCATGTAATTGTGCAATAATTTGCTATTCTAATAAACATTTTATGATATTTTTAGTTTTTTATTTGTAAACAGTTAATTCGAGTATCATCCAGCCCCGACATCCACATGGGTAAAAAGGCTTGAGAAGTAAATAATATAAGACTCTTGAAAAATGTGCATATTTGTTATCTACAAGATTCTGACAATATTAAAAAAAAACCTTTACAACTCTACAGCCAAATTGGTGATTTCTTCTTTACATTCGTTATAAACGTCTATATAACTTTCATGTTCACGAATCAAAACCATCAAACTTCCACGTTTGACACCCAACGAAGCGCCCAAATCCGTTCTGCTGGGTATGTAACAGTACGGAATGCTTTTATCTTCGCACACTCCAGGTATGTGGCACATTATTTCTATAGGAGTTACGTCTCCGGCGAGTAAAACTATTCCCGTCTCGCCTTTTCTAATTCTGGACTGTACATCTTTTAATCCGTTGCGAACGAACGTTTTGTGTTTGGCGGCTAAAACGAGAAAACATGATTATTTTTAACAATGCGTTTCCGTTTACCTTTTTTGATGAGTTTGTGACATTTTTTGGTTAGCTTTTTCGAAGCCATTGGTTTGGCTATCACGCTGACGTTTTCCAATTTTTCTTCGTAGGTTAATTCTTCCTCTTTTATGACGATTGAATTGCCTTCTTCTTCCGTAGGTTCCAATTTTATTTTACCCATTTTAATCCACGTGCGATCAGAAACACGAAATTGTGGGGTTAGATCAAAAACAATCAGTATTACCAACTAAAATGGATACCTCAATATTTAAAAAAAACTACGATCTTCAATAGAATAATTTTATTATTAGGTATTCCGTTTTATAAAACATTATTACATAGAAAACTAATTAAAAAGATCCATTACCGACGATGTAAACCATTTTAAATAAAATATACCCGAATCAGATTTTACACATAATATATATTGCAATTAATTTCTATTTTCTAAATCTAAACAGTTATGGAATCACATAATACTAGAAAAAAAAAATTACTTTTTCTATGGATAAAACCATTTACTTACCTTAGGATTACTAAAATATAAACATTTAGCTATTTCGTAGCCAATGTCGCATTTATCCGAAAGCATACTTCCAACATCCTTACACTCGTCTAAAGAACGTTTAGATGGGGCTTGTCTTGGTTCCGGTAAGGTAAGTATTTGTCGATTAGCCGACTCCACATCCATATGACCATCCTTAGTTACCTATATAATTTAGATAATTTACATTGTAATTATTATTGTTTGTGGCTTTTACAATTTCAAAAATGTATTAGCACTCATCATAAAAATTAAACTTACCAACTTTACCATAGAAAGACAACAATTTAAATAACACTGCAAATTAATCAATCAATCAGTCGTTTGTAAAAAATGTTTTAGTTACCTTTGTATTTTTATCAGTGTTTTCAAAATTACCCTTGACCATTGCGTTCAATACAACTGCAAGAAATACATTAATAAAAAATATATATAATGATGTAATCAATTACTGTCGTCCACTTTATTTTTCGATTTACAGGTTCTTCGAACTAATTTACTGGTGGATGCTATTTGAGCTTCGGTCAACTGAAAATAAATTTGGTTTGAAATCCATCTCCATAATTAAGAAAAAACTTACTGCACTTTGTGCAACATGCACACAAACTACAAAGACCAATCCCAATGTAAAACTTCTCATACTGTTTCCGTATGTGTACGTCGAAAATTTTATTGAACATCTTATATAAGTAGACACCTATTTATTTTTTTATATTTATGTGTTTATCGTCGAAAAATAGGTAAATTACACAAAGAAAGTAAATTGTATTATGCATGTAATGTGCCAATTAATTACACCAATAAGCACACAATTAAAGAATAAATACGGGTTTTTTATTTTGTATGAATGACAAAAACACGAAACAAATCATTTTCCTCATTAACGCAACAGTTAATTAAATGTAAACATAATTTTTATTAAACAAAAATTTCAGAAAAATCATCTTTTTTAATCATACTTGTCAATAAGCGAGTTATGTAACATTGAAGACATTAAATTATAGTATAAATTGGCGTAGTCGATTTAGTGCATTTTGACATATTATATGACCATATTCGAAACAAGTGCCATTCGATACAAAATTTAACGCTGATTAAAGTGACGCAAATCGCTTTTCGAAATGATCGAACCTAGACCGATTTTGAGGTCATTTTCGGACTCAGCAGGACCGATTTTCGATTTTTCATCGATTTCGTCGCAAATGTCGGGTGAAATTTTCAAAAATTTAAAATCGCTCAAACTCACACCATCTAATCACGAAAAACCGAGCGCGAACATCCCGTTTAAGAGATATGGAGCTTTACACAAGATGAAATTTAAAAGTTGAACTAGAGCAACGAAACAGATGCTGTTCATTGAGGATTATTATTAATATTTTGTCAAAATATTTAATAATAATAATTTTTTTCCATGAGACAATTTTAAATTGTGTAGGATTCGTCACAAAAAAAACCTTTAATTACAAAATATAAAAATAACAACAATACGCAATGAAACGAGATGAATGTGATTAAAATATATATTCAAATAAGACATCAGTGACACAAATATATTTGTTTAGGGAAAGAAATAATTCTGAAAAGGAAATCCAATAATATTTGATGTTACTTTAAAGAAAAATAAATACCTCCGGGTTGTCAAAATACATGCATTTGAAAAAAGCATATGACAAATCACATTTTTCCGTTTTATCCCCTCCTAAAAATTGTCGATGAACATAAGAAAGAGCTGTAAGTAGCAACTTACCTGCATCCTTACACTTATTCATACTATTTACAGTCGGTTCCTTTCTGTTTTCCGGAAGTTGAGGAAGCTGTTTATTCGCCAATTCCAAATCAAAAGCACCATTTTTCTTCATCTGAAATTTATAGAAAGATTAAAACTTTAATTTGAAAATATTGCAACAGTACCATTTTCATCATTCCTAAACAACAGTTGACATAACACTAAAAAAAAAACTGTATTTAGGGATTTCATTTTAGTATTGTTACCTTTGCATTTTGATCTTCATCCCAAATACCTTTATGCATATTATCTATTTGTTCTGCAAAGTAATTTATTCAAATAAATTGCCAAATATGACACTGAAAATAGCTTACCATCAGTTGCTTTGGTTTTTTGCCTGCAAGTATTTCTTATGAGTTTTGCAGCTGCTTTCATTTGAGCTTCGTTTAACTGTACAAAATTAATTAACTAAAAAAATTGTCAAGGAATATACTTACAGAATATGTGCCATGCACATAAAGAAGTAAAAACACACATAACAACTGAAACTTCATATTTGCGATAAATCACAATTGGAAAAACTACTTCAAGAAAACGCTTATATGTATCAAAATATCGCAACCTTGATTGTAATAAAAACAGTAATTTTAATTTTTTGATTTTTTTTACTACATGGACAAGCATTACCATCTAATTCAAGTCATTAAAACACTAAAGGGAGTATTTACAAACCTAATTAGGTAATAACAAGCAAATCAAGGCTAAATTTTTAATTAATAACTTTTCTGTGGAACATATAATAATACAAAATCCCGTTTTCACAATTAGAACCAACTGGTTTTATTTAATTGGTCAAACTTGAGCATGTTAATTTTAATTGAATCTGCTATTTCTTCTGCATTTCTGGTCTGTCCATAATAATCAACAAATTCTCCATTTGGATTTACTAAATACATAATGATTGTGTGGTCAACAATGTAATCTTTGTCTTTGTCTTTTGGACCAGCACTGAAATACACTCTGTATGCTTTACAAGCCTTTGCAACCTGTTCTTCAGTACCGGTAAGTCCGAGTAATCTGGTACTAAACTCTTTACAATAACGACCGACAATTTCTGGAGAATCTCTGTGTGGATCAACAGATATGAAGAGTGGTTGAACTTTCGGCACGTTTTCCGATTTATCTAAATAAGAAAAAATTTATTTTTTATTAATTTTTAGCAAGTTGTTGAATTAATTCAATGAAAAAATCAATCTTACCCAAATTATCAACAACAGCCGATAATTTTTCCAATTCATCAGGGCAAATATCTGGACAATGTGTAAAACCAAAATAAATGAGCAACCATTGCCCTAAGAATTCGTCACTTTTTCGTAAATTGTTTTCTGCATCGACCAATTCAAAATATCCACCAATAGCTGCCTTTCCCACCATTCTCTGTCGTTCTTTAATCTGTGCTGTAAAGGAAAAAATATATAACACACAGGTAATATGATGTTCATAGTTAAACTGAGTTAATGCCAATACATCACGTAACCTTAAAAGCACTGGACTGACAAAACATTGTAGTAGCATAATTGTGTCACAGAATGAAGAAAATTGAGGTATAATGTGAAACGTGACGAAGCCTTTAGTCTTACGAAAATAAAAACACAATGTGCAACAAACCTTGCTTCTTTTTATTTTTAAGGTGAAACATAAAAGCCAACAATCCTCCTCCTATTACGCCGGTTATTGTAACATTTTGCCAACTAATAGGTCCTTTACCTTTGCCAGGTATTTCTTTTTTTGGTGGTACAGCGGAATACTGTCTATATGGAATTATAATCCTACTTTTCTCGGGCTATAATAAATTTCGTCCTGATGAAACAACAAAAAGCACCGTAATGATAAACTTACTGCTTTTAAATGCTTGCATCTTCTAATAAGGTGCAAAGAACTATTACAAAAAATACGATTTACACTACAAGACATATTTTATAACTTAAAATTATGAACGTTTTTCTTCTTCTTCTTCTTTATGGCAACGTAGCACCAACAGAATGTTTTAAAAGAAAATCAGTACTACCAATACAAAACAGAACCATTTATTATACCAATTTTTTAAAAAATTTGTATAATAAATAAAGCAATAATTTAGATATGTTCCAACAGTTCCAAACCTAGGATGATATAAGAGAGGAGATGGAGCATTAGCGTCAGAAAATGAAGCCACTGCTCGGCCATGTTGGTAGGTGCCACTTTTCTAGCGGTTATCGTTTGGAATCTTCTTAAACTTTTACATTAGAGTATTGCAGTATTGTAATTAGGTAGTAGCCTTGTTTATATATATTAAAGTTACTCAACCAACAATAATTAGGGGAATTTTGGGATAGAGAGCACCGAATTTTATTAATAAATTTTGAATCGTAGGAGTATCAGGTGAGGAAGTATTTGCGCAGGAAATGTATTAGACGCTATGAAAGAATGCACACATTTTAATACAATATAAAATTAAACCAATTAGGTCCTTATTACGATGGGAATAACCTTACGATATTTCAAAAGTGGCACCTACCAATATGGCGTTCGCGCCGGATCCCCCTTCCGTTTCATGCCTTCACACCCCTTGCCAATAAACTCTGCTTATGCTCCATCCTCTCTCTTATATCATCCTAGTTCCAAACGGTTATGAATTTCATTTACCAATAAAAACATTCAATTTCATTTGTGAGTAACTTCAAGTAACTGAATTCGCTCCGTGATAGGTGGAAAAAACCCATAATCGTTCGTTGTAAGAACAAACTTATTAATAAACAAATATGTATTAAATAAATCTTTATTATTAGAAAACCAGATAATGTGAATATCAATTTGTTATAATTTACAAATCCGAAAATGAGCTTGAATAGATCTCTTTGTTTCTTGAAATAAAAATAGTAATAGAAAATTTGCAACATATTAAAGAATCTTTACAAACAACAATAAAATAACTTCAGTCACGAACTCTCATATTCCAAATCGACGAACGCCTAGTACCAACAGTGGGCCGTGCAATAGAACTAAATTTAAATTTATTAAGATGGACAAGTGGACCTAAAGCTTCTTGTATTAGACGCAGTTCACCAGTTTCAATGTAACCTCCATGCACATCTAAATACATCAATGAAGTCATACGTTTCAAATACATTAGCGCTTTATAGGGTATTTGATAACACCGTGACAATGCAAGAAAATTTAATCCTTCTAATAATGTAACGTGTTTCACAGCATCACCAGTCAATCCCGTGCAATCTGACAAGTCAAGTTCACGTAAACCACCACAACAATTCACCAACTCGCGCACATTTTCATCATTTAATAGTTTCCTGCAACCTGCCATGTTTAAACGATCTAAAGTACGAGGTAAATTGGAACAAATGTATTTAATGCAAGATGTGTTCATGTACGTCCATGCTAGATTTAATTCACGAATCTTCTTACATTTTGTAAGTAAGCTTTTGAGACCATGTTCGTTGAGTCCTTCAGCCATTGTTAAGTTAATTACTTCGAGATCTTCACTTACAGCCAAAGTTTCCAAAACATTAGTATTAATAGCAACATGTTCCAGACTAATTTTCTTCAATCTACGACATTTCCTAAACAATTGTATTAATCCATCACAAGAAATGTGCGCCATGCTTAAGTCCAAAAATAAAAGTCGCGATCTGAAATCTTCATTAAAAGCACGACAACCTTCAATAATTGGCGGAAATGATATCTCCGATTGGGCGAGTCTTAATATCATAACTTGACGACTTAATATGTGACCCAAAGAACCAGGCTTTAACTGTCGACATGAAACGTCCATTCGAGCCCATAAACTTTCATCTTGTGTCAAACTATGCCAACGTCTGCATACCAAACCAACGACACTCAATGAATATTTTGGTAGAAAATGTAAAATGTGCAAGACCATCTCATCACTTAACTCCTCAAAATGATCTAAAAATTATATACACTATAAAAGTGTTTTTATATTTTTTTAATTATTTACCAGTTGTTGAAACTTCTCTTTCAACCTTTTTCTTTGTCAGAAATTGACTCCACTCCCCCGCTTTTAATGTATCTTTCGATAAGCTGGATTCCAAAATTGCAACCTGAAATTTATAGTTATAACTATATATTTTCATACGCAGGAATTGGATACGAACCTCTTCCTTCGAAGCGTTGTAACATGATTCCTTTTCATCTTCGGAAGCAGCTTCCGAATCACTATCTGCTAAAAGACTAACTCCGTAATCGTAAACTTCATCTAATAAGACATCGCTACGAGCCAAACTCCATCGTTCTTTTATGGGCGATTCATACCTGGCACGTTTTCTATGATAAAAGTACAAAATTCGCTAAATTATAATTGAACATTCTTAAATGCCTTACCGTACGGGAGACCTGTCCACATTTCTAGAATTTACGTCTAAAGGTTGCAAAACGTTTTTTGTAGTCATATTTGTCGACACGAAAGCACTTCATTCAACATTATTCCCTCCAAAGTGAGGGTAGCTGTGGAAGATGTCTAAACAAGTGTTTTCAGAAATCGGAACTACCAACTACAAACTTTGTGGCCAACCGTATTTGTTAAAAATGACTAAAAGGGATATTATATATTTCAAAACTCAAATTTGGTTTATTTATTCTTTCAGGCTCTTCGTAAACGATATTTCTAGAATTATCTTGGAAGCCAATTTACGCAATTATTAGATATCTATTTCCTTTAAAAATTCAAATTATGTGCGCTTCTTATATTAGGATTTTGTGTGTGTGTGTGTTTGGTGTTGGCCCGGGCTGCGTTCGAGAACGTCGCTTTTGAGTAAATAGGGAGTTAAAGTAACACATCACGACCATACGCGAACGTATCTTTTCACAACTACGCATGCGCAACTTCAATTTTCATTGCGTTACGAGATACGTCAGACGTAACTTTACGGCTTTCTACGTGCACCGAAAACAGTTTTTTTGATTTCTTTACTTTTAACTCCCTATTATCAAACGAACATACGATACGCAATTTTGACAACAAAGACAGAAAATGAAACGTAAAAATGGAAATGTAATCTACAACGTATGAAATCTACGGTTAAACTAATGGCGTTTTCAAGCTATTATCGCCCTGAATTTTCGAAATAAAAGCGTCTTTCCGAAAATCATAGGACAAAAATCTTAAAATAGCTTAAGGAATAACCCCCTGAATTTTTGCCGCATATTTAGTAAACATTCTGTATACTTTCGGTCAACTTTTCCTAAACAAAAACATAACCCTCACACAAAGCTTTCGCGCCCGTGAAACGACTTGGTCCAGGCCCCACTAATAATTAGGTGGCCAACTATTTTTTGTGCAAAAGGAGTACGGACATTGAGTGAGAGTGTCACTTTTGGTTTATTCAGTTTTCGGATATACTTGTATGGGTTGGGTTCAATCCGTAATTGAAATTCAAAATAAGCAACGTCCGTTTTTAAAATTTTCAGGTAAAGATATGTGTCGAGTTCGCTGCGTAATTGAAATTCAAAAGGTAGCTTAAAAGGAGTAATTATAAAACAGTTACGTGACGCGTCGGGGCCCCAACGGTCGGGCTCTTTTCGATGCTGGGCCCGCAAGTCACAGATATCACCCCTTTTCGGCGGCCCTACTTTCACATAATAAATAGTTTGCACGCCGATATAGAATAAAATACTTATTTTTTTTTTATAAAAATGGTTTTTATTCATAAGAAATAAGCACACTTGGTACATAATCACTAAATACTCAACAACGCAAAAGGTTGCATTTCAATGGAAAAAAAAAAACGAAATGTCATAATTTTGTATTCCAGTGAAGTAAACAAATGAATTGGAAAATTACAATGTTATGAAGATGGCACACACAGCCGTTAAGACCGCGTTACAATTTGGTATAATAAAAAAGTTGGAAATATAACAGTGTTTGTACTGCTTGGTAAATGCTAACAATCTCACGCACTCTCACCATTGAGCATATCAAAATCATATAAAAATATCCGTCATCACAAGGGACTGAACCGGCAGGTACGCTCTATCCTAGCTCTTAGAATAGTTATCACAATGTAACGAACCACCTACACTTGTTAGAGGATCACATGTCTGGTAGTATGTGTGGTGCACAAGGTATTAATGTACCGTATGCGCCACCCAATATTTTCCAGCAGGGCCTCATCACTGGGGGGTTATTTAGTCAAGCGACGATTTAACCGATGTTGGTATGAAGTTATCAACCACTTGGGCTAGGAATTGCCGGAGTGGATGTTGGTGGTACCAACAATTGTTGCGCCCTGAGTCGTCTCTGCAACAGGAGACTTTCGCTTGGTGGGCTAAGACCATGCGGTGGTGGTTCCTGAAGATATACGTTCGGACGTTCTAAATAATCCAAACGCATGCTAAAATGTTGCTGAACTACACGATTAACTGCCATGGCGCTTTCTGCAAATTGAGACAATTCCCTAGCGGAATTATTCTTTTTTATGACGGCCGGCGTAGGAATTGGAGTAGAGTCGCTGGCGCAACACAACCAATTATGCTTCAACACATCAGCTGCATTAAGTCGTTGACCTGCGCTCTTCACTAACAACTTCGATATGAGATCTTTCGCTTCGTATGAAATGTGACCCCATTCTGCCTCTGGAAAGTCATAATAACCTTCCTGAATGCTTTGAAACAGTAGTTTCTGGCAGGCTTCGCAATTATCACCTCGTTCCCATCCACAATCGGCGCCACATTTTCCATAAAACGGCGGATATCCACACAACAATATGTAAGTTATGACGCCCAATGACCAAAGATCACATCTTTTGTCGTAAGCTACAGAATCCGTATCGCCAATGAAAGCTTCTACCACTTCGGGTGCCATAAACTCGGCACTACCAACTGGTGTAAGCAGCTGTGGTGTTGCTAATGGACTACTAACACTAGCTTGGAAACGTATTCCTGAGCCTAAATCTAAGTCGCAAATTTTTATAGGACACAAACGTTCACGGTACACGCAAAGAATATTTTCAGGTTTTAAATCTCGATGTGCGATACCCTTTGCATGCATGAAGCTCAGCGCAGAAGCGACTTCACGGACAATTTCTGCCGCTGCTGCTTCACTGAAATACTTGTATTCTTGAATGCGGCGTAATAATTGGCCACCGTTTATCTGAAATAAATTCAATCGCCAATTGATCGCCAATATTTATGAAGAAAATTGTTATTTAACAAGTTGTAATGCAACTTGTTAAATAACAATAAATAAATTTAATGTAAAAAAACGCACCTTTTCAAAAACCAAATAAAACTTTTCTTCATCTTCGAAAAATTCAGTGAGCTGAATGATATTCGGATGTCCTTGGCAGTGGTGGAAGGTTTCCACCTCACGGAAGACGCGAGCCCTCGCATGACCTGGCACCTTATCAATGATTTTCACGGCGTACTCTTGCTCTGTGTACATGTTGATGCAAGTCTGTACGCTGGCGTATGCACCCTCACCCAAAATTTCACCCGTCAATTTGTATAAATCCTGAAAACACGACGATACCAATGAGGAGCCGGTGCGTTTCTTTTTGCGTCTTCTACGTTTGGCTTCCTCTTTACGGCGGGCTAACTCTCTTGCCCTTGTATCTGCATCCATTTGATCGCCACTGTCGGATGCACTGCCGCCTCCGGTGCATTCACGTCCATCACCTAGGATTTCAAATATATATTTATTAAAATTGGGCGAGAAAGGTAACAATGAGATAGACAAGTTAAAGAAATTGAAAGCGAAAAATATTGAGGAAAATAACTATAGTCAAATAAAACTGAATTTCATAAGATTATTTAGTGTTAAAATTGGTGCTACTTTAGCGTGCGGTCACCTAAACTTTTACACTATACCATCTAACAGGGCATTTATCATAAAAACCAATGTCAATGGTGCTATATATTTCATTATATAACATTACAACATACATGATAACATATACATAGAAAATTATTTATTTAAATCCTTTAACGATATACCAAACACGTCGTATGTCACTCAGAAATGCCAAAAACAAATCTTCTGTATCATTTCTTAGAACTTTCTAGGAAATGTGATCAGGATGTGAATGAAAATTCAAATAGCTGTAGGAACGCCTCTCATTTTTTTCAAATGCGTATTTTAAGTTTACAGATACCTAAATATAAATATTAAAATATCTACCTATTTATACATAACCTTTTAATTCATTACTGCCTGTGATGCATAGCCTAGATATGCATAAGAGTACCCAAAATTTACAAATATCGTTATAACTTTGTTATTTCTACAAACAAACCCAAAGTGTTATACATTACTGAAAACAGCAAGTTATGTTCTTTTAGATACAATCAAAGCCACCTACGATTTGTATTTATAATAAGAAAGTTAGATATGAAATCTCAAAAATTAAAAAAGCTATTTCGATTAGAGTAACATATTCGGAATCTACGTAAAAAAGTACCTTAATAATGTTAAAATACTATTCCGGTATCTTTTCATCAAACTGAGCTACAAGCGAAAATTTAAAATGCCATTTTTTCATTTTTTTGCGTGTAGCGTCCATACCAACCATTATTTTGAATGTTTCTTTTTTTAAGTAAGTAGGCCATGATGTCGCGCACATTTTGTCTCATTTAACCAACTCTCTATCTCCTACAGTTTGCGAGATCCCAATAGTGAGAACACTATCTGGGACACCTGTATATCCGACCAACAGATAGCGTAAACCGCAGATTACTAGTAGACCGCACGCTAAGGTAGCACCCAAATATTTTAGATAACATTACCTATTTTTTTACAAAAAAAATGATTGTACAATTTCTATCTAACTATATATAGTTAAGCTGGAGATTTCAGTTATTTTAAAACTAATTGGATTTTTACAGGAATTTCCTCCAAGCTTGAAGTTTCCGTGGATTATAACAGATCTTATACTGATTAAAAAAACAACATAAACTGCGATTAGCTTTGTTATATACAGATGTCCATTATTCAGTTTGTATAATGCACAAAAACAAGTTTCTAATTTTTGAAAAAATATAAAAAGATTGGAGACGCGCCGGATGTCTTTAAAAAAGATCAACTATATATGTATATGAAAAAATTAATATAAAGTTTACAAACAAAGTAATTTTTAATGAGGCTTTTAGGTACATAATTTATATAGTCTTGAATATTTGAAAAAAGAAAAACAAGAGATCACGGCGAGCAATTATACGCTTCTTAATTAATGAAACCGGTTACGCGACAAGCCTGCAATATTATACATTAACTGATGCAATCAATCATGACGACGTATCCCAACAATGAAACAAAAATCCATACCAAGCCGAATAACGAACGCATTTAAAACAAAGGCAATTCGGTCAACGCGAAACAAAGACGTATCGAAAAAAATTGAGGACCCGAGAACGCACCTGTGCCGCAGCACTCTTTCTCTTCAATAATCTTCTCCACCATATTCAGTTGTTTTGGTTTCGGTTACAACTTTTCCAGACCGGTTTTTGAGGGCCTTACCACGGCACACTATCAGCACTGGTATCAAGATAAAAAAACAAACAAGAAATTGTGCCACTATCTACCCATCGCTAGCTCTCCACTCAACAACTCAAGTCCGACTGCGTGGTTTCTTTCTATGCCTCTCGTCACGTAGACTAAATGTTAGCGCATGCGCCCGATTCTGAAATTTCATATCAACACGTCGCCAGAGCCACAGCTGTGCGTCGTATGTTTTGCCAGTGGTGTGCATAGTTCCGGGGTGTAAGCGATTTTTATTGATACAACTGAAAATGTTTTTTTTTTTTAATAGTAACTGCTTGAATGTAAAATTCGACGCTTACAACATGTTGGAGAAACTATCAACATTCGAACTATGTAGAAAGTTATCAGTAAAAAGCCCATAAAACAAATGAACCTCTTCGAAAAAAGGTAAGTGAGTAATGAAGAGAAAACTTGACAAAGTAGTCTAAACACTCCCGAAGAAATATCACGTCACCAGTAAAGGAAGCACTCAAAATCAAACCTGAATCCTAAAGCCCCAAAGTGTTACATCCAGCAAAGCCCCAATAACAATCTTCAGTCCTTCTGCACTTCCATTCTAATTCTATTCTACTTCACCACTGACCTTGTCGAACCCCTGCACCTTTACCTCCAAAATGAACTTGTTCATTATTCTTGGATTTATTCTTTCCAGCACAAAAAAATCATCTAACATAAACGTGCGCGCGGTCTAATAAAGATTTGCTCAATGACAGGGTAGAGAAACCCCTAAACTTGGACCAATAGATATTTTGAAGAAAAAAATTACTTTATAGAATGAAAATTTTTTTGGGTTGGCTGGACATTATTAACATCGTGTGAAATGTTTCCATGTCTTAAAGAGTTTTGAGTCAAAGAAAGCTATGAACAAAAATCGGCATGTCTTTACTTAAACCACCATTTATTTCTTAATGTCAAATTGAGGTTTGTCAAAAATGTTCAAACAAATCAAAGCTTTTCTTTTATAACATTTTAGACAAACGTCAATTTGATATTAAGAAGTAAATAGTGGTTTAAGTAAAGAAATGCCGATTTTTGTTCATGGCTTACTTTGACTAATTTTTATCGATCACACTGTACAATCCTTCGAAAAAATACTGCACCATGAAGGGGACCTGCTTGTATCGAACTATAAAGTGGGCACTCTCCTACGACAATCTTAAACTTATCATTTATTTTTTCTGCCTTGCTTCCGAATCCAACTGTTAGACAGCGATTTATAACATAAACATGAAATAAGCGAACTGTTAATACAAAGAACACTGGCAAGTGCTGATGACGACTAAAATAGAAACCGGAGTGCGGATTTGCGATAAACCCAATGCAACGGCATCGTTTTATTTCAAAATACGTAGAGCTTGTTACTCTAGAAGTCCGCCCATACGTCTAGAGACTAATCAATTGTACGTCAATGGTGTTTTTTAAACCCCGTCAGTGTTCGTGCATTGTACTCTCCTTGACATTTTTTTTTCTTTTTGATAAAGAAATTTTTTTTACACAACTAAAGATTTTTCATATAAAAAAATGTTTACGCCAAATTTATAAATATCAAAATTCAACGTACTTTTCATTTGAGAAATTTGAATAAAAATTTATATTGCGAGTTTGCTAATAATAATATCATATACAAAAATTTTTAAGTAATTTTTATCGCTCACCGGTGACGTGGCGATCGTCTCTTTGATTCGCTAGACCTCTATTTTGGTTATCTGCCTCCTGGAACAAATACATACATAATAAAAGAATTGTATCGTCGTGGCGGCATGTGTGCGGTTTTCTCGAACGCGTGCATTACGCAACCTTCGAGTCGAGTTGGCCCCCTTTACATGAATGAAACTTGATATTACATCAGAAAAATCAATGCGATCATACACACATTCTTGAGCTTGTTCTTTCCAGAACTATTCGACTCGCAAGTTAATTTATGGGTAATTAACGTGCACGTAGTATAAATCAAGCTATGATATGTATGATGTAATATCAAATTTTAAAATTGCAAAAGAAATTGCACGTGAAATTCACATTGGATATCATGGTGAGGGGGAGATTAATTATAAAATTTTTATTTCAATGAAAATATAATACACAAAAAGTTTCAAATAACTATCAAATGAATGTCTAGCAGTGGAAATTACAATGAATTGTAATTATTGTGCGCCCGAAATAAATTATGGCTTGCTTATACATGGCTATATAATAAATAGCGAGTGCATTCGCACTTTCGGCTTGTTATGTATTATTTTTTCGTTTACTGTTACTATAACAGGGGTACCTTCTAAAATATTTTTGCAATTTAAAAGTCAAGATTGAAAAATCTACAACAATTGAAATTTTGAATATATAGAGCAAATTTGTTATATAAAAATTACACGGCGCATAATTCACATTGGAAGAAAACGTGTGTGGCGTTAATCTATTCGCATATTTCTTGTAGAGAATTATAATTTAAAAGCAAGGTACATGAGCACCAGGAGTTCAATATCCTGATACGTTCTCGAGGATTCATCATCATCATACGTGTAATTTATCGATTGCTTACGGCGATATTTTGGAATCGCAAAATCGAACTAAAATAAACACGAGTTAAATTTGTTTTTTATGTCAATTAACTACAACCGGCGTTTTAAAACAGTCACGCGATTGTTAAAATCCACGTCATTATGTTAACTGAAACATTTCAAATAATCGAAATAAGACTTTTGGTTATCGTACAAAACTGATTTTCATTATACGGTCAAACTTATGTTTAGCCAAAGTGGCTAACTGACATGACTGGCGTTTTTCGTTGAATTTTATTTTTATCTACAGAATTATTCCGGCCAAGAAATCGGCCATTCTGTAACATCAACTTGGGCGCCCATTTAGTTTCAGTTTGACGACTGGGTAATTCCAAGTAATCTGTACTTTAAATAGCAGAAAGTATTGTTAAGAATTTATTTATGATTAAATTTAAACTTTTTTTGTTCAAAATGCTACCAAATAACTAAATTGTACAATAGATGACGTTGTACAACTTTTATTAGGGATCACGTGACCTCAAACTTGGGAATAAAAATGTTTAAAAAATTACTGTATTTTTTGCAAATTTTCACGCAATTTTTAATTTTAGTAAAGATAATTTAGAGCACTTTTGAGACGCGTTCATGGCCGCCACATTGAACAAAGCATGTTTAAAATCAAAAACTACACATATTGAACATTCAAATGGCAATAACATCAGAAAATGGATAATTTGAAAACAAACCGAATCTCTAATTAGAAACTCACTAATTATTGATGTCACCAGGCTAAACTCAGCGGATATGTGGAATATTGGGCGCCGCCTCTTCAATAAAATACCTGACGAATGGAAAACGCCACCAATTTGAAATTTAAGACTTATAGTTTTCAATAAAGTTTATTATTACTGTTAAAATCTGCTTACACAGATTATAGAATTTAGTGACGTCATTACTTTTATTTCCCGTTACGTGACTCTATAATCTTTATCTAAAAGAATGTAACATGGAAAAATTGTTAATTTAAGCAATTTGGCCTCCTACATGTACAGACATAAAATGTACAAAATTAGATTACTGGTTCAATCTAAGACCTTAAAGTCAATGAAACTCCAAACGAGAAAAGCTGGTGGCGATTTAAAAAATAATAAAAATGCAAATAAATCAACAAATACACCTTGAACGTTAAAACCGCAGTAATCAAAAACAGCATGGACCTAAGGCTTCATAAACTTCAAAAATTGTGAAAAACTGATGTATTTTAGAATTATGTGACCTCGTATAACTCTTCAAAAATGCAAAAATTCTTACATATATATTTATTAAAATTATTTTCGATGTTATTTCACCTTTTTTAAATAAAATTTCCATAATCCATAATGAAAAGCACGCTATTTAAAAATTTAATTGAATTTAAATAAAACGTGTTATTAAGGCCATTATGTTTATATTTATAAACAATTATCTCATAATGTTTTAACACTGTACGTAACGACTCAGTGGCGGCTCGTCAATAATAGATACGCACGGGCGCATGACGTAAAACTAATTAAATTATCATTTTTTTTGAAATTTGAAATGTTATTAGTTTCCTGCAATGAAATTATATATACCCAATTTATTGTATTCTTAAAACAAAAATGCATTTGCTTGCGACGTCATTTATAAATAATAGCTGCCAAATTTAATAACAAATGATGATCAATAAACAAATGACGTAATCAGTAAAAAAAAGGTAATTAATAAACAAATGACGTATTTTATCAGCAATAATGTGATTCCGATTAAAAAGGCCGCGCGTGATAATCCAAAATTGAAATGAACGAAAATTGTCAAAACATTAAATCATGCACCCTCATGGCGAACACGTGTCACCACGTAGCCCACGTAAAACAACAATATTCGTCGTAACCTTGGCCCCTTGCTTCAAACTTCTAGACCTTGAGAGAGGTGACGCCGGCCGGTTTCGATCACAGTCGAACAAGTGGACGATGTGCGGTCGGAAACTTCGAAGAGAAACGGAAAATTTCTGGCCGAGTACCATTTCAAGTGCGTTTTTAAACGAAATCTGCGCAGTTGATTTAAATTTTTATTTCTACGAACGATTTTAGGACGGCTTGCGCCAATTACAATTTTCACCCGTTTTTACGCTCGTTTCAATGGTACTATTATTTTCAAAGACGCGGCGGCGTTCACGACCAACTGCGCAACGCATTTTGAATAAATCGTGCGGTGTTTATGCCAAAATGTCCTTTCGAATGAAAGTGCGACTTAATATTCATCCACGAAAGGGGGACACAGTCAAAAAAAATTGTATTTTACAACATCGCAAATCTTAAACAATTAATTCTTCAGTGGAAATATACACAGAAAATTCGTCAAACGATTAAACAACAGTCATCAATCGGCTCTAAAACCAAAAATTATGAAACGGATGCAGTTGCATTTAAATTTTATTGAGAGGGCAGTGGGTGTCTTGACTGCGCCAAACTTTTAAAACCCCTCTTCAATTAAATAAGGTTTGCTTTTGCTGAAATTTGAAATCAATTTCTTTATAATTGATTGTATTTTTGCATTTTCCGTTCAAATTCAAATACAAATTACTGAACAACTTTTCAAAATGTACACTATAATTTTAGGATTTTTAAGCGCGAGCACCCAGTAAACTACATATGTACATACAAACATTGTAAACAAACGTGAGGCAACACAGCTCATTCGCTGTTTTAGTTATCGTTGACGTAATACGTACACAACTTGTTTCCATGTGTTCAAATGTTAAATAACAAAGCGATTTTATGATGTTTTTGTTTATGGAGACGTTGGTAACGACAAATAAAATTCGTAACGGGCATTTTGGGAATGACTTCACATTTGTCAATGAAAAATAAATCTTTCGTTTTTATATCCACGGCCTGCTAATTATTTCCAAAATTATCCATGAAAAATAATTATACTTATCTTTTACTCCTGAGTAATTAACCAGTAAAAACTAAAAAATGTATGTGATTAATAAAATATATTTATTACGACACAAACATATATATAAAAATATGTTTCATCAATTTTTTTTTTTAGTTTTTATTGGTTGATTGCACAGGAATAAAAGATAAGTGTAAATTCAAATATATTCAACCAAGAATTAGACACTAATGAAAAACAATTGACAAATTATGTATGACATAGTAATTTATTTAAAAATACACGTTATCGTCGCAACCTTGGAAAAAATGCCTATGGAATGAGCGTTGCAACTGAGTTGATACGATTGGAATTTGGAAAATTTAAAAATTGGACCTTCACCATTTCTTAATGTTTACTGTGCGTATTTCTAATTCACTAATCAGCTTGCAAATACCACACATTTTAACGACATTGTAATTTTTTACATTTTTTTTACAAACACGAGACGAAACGCTTATTGGCCATGCATTTTTTTTTCACTAGACATATTTTGAGTGACATATTTTCATATGGATATAGATATAGACAACACACAAATGGGTATATCAAACATCCCATAACGTGCCCCCCTCAGCACGTCATTTTTCTCTGATGCTATTCAACGCTATTATTATACCCCACGTATCTGTACGACGCATTTGCATATATTTCCTGGTTTTTAGTAAAAATTTCCCAAGTCATAAATAAATTATAATGCCAGTTCAGTCACGTGTGGTCTTTGTTAATGGTAGCAATGAAACGGCGAAGGTTTTACAAATAATATGCGGAAAAGCTCGCCTGTAGCTTCAACTCAAACTATTTTAATTGCATTTATTTTTATAGTAAAACTAGTGTTCTTTAAGACAGAAAAGTTGATAATTAAAAGAAAGGTTGGGAAATGGAACAAACCAAGTACAGCCAACAGATTTTTAATTGCTTAATTTGACTTTTAAGTTTATAATATTTCTGTTATTTTGAACTTAATTCTCTGTCCTGTGTAAGTAATTACTATGATAAATTGAAGTGTAAAATGTAAAGTTTTCACTTTATAACCTCAATTTACTTTACTAACACGCCGTGTTTTAGTCACGCGATATTACAGTGCGATCGAAAAAAAGTCAAAGTAAGCCATGGACAAAAATCGGCATATCTTAAACCACTATTTATTTCTTAATTTCAAATTGACGTTTGTCAAAAATGTTGTTCAAATCAATCAAAGCTTTTCTTTTAGATAATAATGTTCTTGTACTAACAATAAATGAAAAAAATGCCTTGAATTTCTTTGATTTTGTAATCTAAACAATAAATAGATACTAAAACATAATCTTTGAGTATGTATATGTATATACATTATTGCAATGGTGAATTGACTTCTGCAGTACCGATTTAATCCAGACTATACAAATTGATGACGTAGGGCTATTCTTTAATGGCAAGGAGTATATTGGTTGCTTGCCGCTTTTTGCTTCTCATTCTTGTCAAGTCGGCATGTAAAATTGACATTGCTAACATTTAATTGTCAAAATGACAGTGATATTTACAGTTTCCTACCTACTCGTAAACGCGAAACATTTTTATTCAACAATTTATGTTAAAGGTTATAGATAGATAGATAGTAGGATGTGCATTAGTTATATAGACAAAATATAGGTCTGTTCCTAGAAACAGTTCTGAACGGTTCCGGATTTCTCCGGCGAATTTCAATTGCTTGAAGTTACTCACAAATTAAACTGAATGTTTTTAATTGGTCGATAAATAAATAAACTGTTGTCACTATGACATACAAATTTACAATGTTTCAACATTTTATAAATAAAATTGGTCCTAAGGATACATTTTCCAAATCTCATTGTACAATCTAATGTGTTAATAATGACGATTTCTTTCTTTTACATAGGGCTCTATTTAAATAACTCGACAAAAACTTGATCCTTTCGAATTCAACGTTTTGTATAATCAACGTAATAAATAAAATCCAAGCGAAGATAGATAATTGTGCTAGTATTTAATGTTTACTGACACGCAGTTCAATGTTAATGTGTAATTTAATTACCTCATACACAATGATTTATTATTTTTATCGGCGAGGTCATTCGTATTTCAATAAATACGCCTGTATTTTATTTGTAAAACTGTTCAAATAAAATCGAAATTTTCATCAATATGGGTTTGCGTGTATGTTTATTTAATTAATCGCCTTAAGTTTTATCGTTGAATTAAATTGCGTGCCTGTGTTCGAAAATTGCATGACTGCGAAACGCGATATCCCAATGAGTAATCCGATGATCAATGGGTATACCTGTGATAAGGCGTTAATGTTTTGTTTTTTTTTTTGCAGACTAAATTGATATGATTTTTGCTTGTGTTTCAAGTTCATCGTTTACGTCGTACGACGTAAATAATCCGTTTTTGATTGATGTGATAAAATTTGTTTTTATGTTACGTACGTTTTTGTTTTGGTAAATGTGATGATGATGAGTGTTTTGATCAACGAATAAAGTTTCGCATTTTTCAAGTATTCTTGCAGAGGCGTCACTATTTGGGGGACAATAAATTATATATTTAACTACATAATTTTAAATACAAGCTGAACCAAAATTGTTCAAGGATCATGGGAAAAATATCAAAAAAAAAAAAAAAATCAATCGCTGTTAATTTCGAAGATTTAAAATTTACTTCGTAATTTACGTCGTTTATCTAAGTTACTGGAAAACATTTTAGAGATTATAATTACACCATCTCTAGAAAATTATTTTGTGCTAATTTTACCTGAAAAAACATACGGCAACGTTGTTCTGAATTTACCCATAAACCACATCAAAATTATTGAAATCAAAATGGCTTACAAGGAAACTAGCACCTTATACATTATTAGAATAAATCAAAAGTGTTGCCAAATTTATCTTAAGAAAATAACATTATCTTCTGGAATAAACAACCTGGAATTTATTAAATATTTATTTCATTGTCTCTTGTTCCGAGAATTTTGGAACAGTCTGTATAAGACTGCACATACAAATTTTGCGGCCGGCCCTGCCTGTACGTTTTAGCCCAAAATCACACGCTAAAAATACCCCACGGATTTTGAATTTCATAATCGACAAAACACAAATCATAATAAAGAATTTCATAATCGGCAAAACACAAATCATAATAAACAGCGCACATTTCCGACAAAATATTTTCAAAGTTCATTTTCACTGACATTGACTATTTCGAGCGTCGTAATACCTCATCAGTTATCAGTTATCAGTTATCGTATTTACACTGGCGAAGGTTAGGCAAATTTTTAGCTGACAATGTAAAATTAAAACACAAAATGCATCACATTTTAATAAATGGTTTGCAACAAATGAGAATTTTTTTTAGAATTTTCTTTTTCGTTAATCACAATTAATTATGAAATAATGATTTTTTCACGTAATTTTTTGAAAATTTTAATATTTCTCGTTAAAGTAGTTGTGACGCGTTGTGACCAAAATTTGGATAATTTATAAGGTTATATAGGATTCCAAATAACATTTTGTCGACGTAATCGACTCTTAAAAATAAGGTTAAAAGTAGAATAAACGTCACAGAAATGAGGTTCTTCAGAAAAATAAAAGAGATATGATAAGGAATGTAGTGTACAGAGAAAAACTAAAAATAAAACCAAGATTAAGGAAGAAACAGGAAAGACAATTAGGATGGTTGGGACACATTCACAGAATGCCAGAAGAAAGATTTGACTAGAGGAGTTTACGAACTACGAATACAAAGAACAAACAGAAGGGGAATATGCCAAGAAGGATATCGAGGGATGAAGTCAGACAGACGGCACAGGAAAGGGGCATAAAATATATAGAAATATAAACAACTTGGCGCAAAATCGGAGTGGAAAAAGAAAATAAAGTCAACCCTGCCACAATCAACATGTATGAAATATTTCAAGGTTGTTCGTAAAAAATATTCAAACTTAACAAACCACACAAATACAACATTTCATAAAATATTAACAATAGGTACCTAATATTCATAATTCACAAATTGTAAAATTTTCAATTAGAAATTTGTACACTGGTGATATTTTCATCTGTGCATATAATAAAAATATAAACATGGAGCAGTAGAGCATAATACTACTTACATTTTTGAGACCTACACGTGTCATTTAAAAACAATAACATTTTTTTCGCGCAACGCAAGTGAGAATTCTTAAATAATATGATCACGTGGAAAAGAACGTTTGTCATTGTTAACTAACGTTAAATTCTTGGTTGTAAATATGTAATATGTATGTATATTTACATACATATTTAATGTATGTAAATATACAAAATATATTTCGCTATGGTTTTTCACGTTTTCCTAACCTTACAGCAATAAGTGAAAGTGAAGTATACAGGGTGTTAATAAATAAACTTTACACACTTTGGTAAGTGATAGTGGAGATCATAACAAGAAAAAAATTGTAATACACTGAGGACCAATAGTCATTGGTTTTCGAGGTATGGAATTTTAAAATTTTTATTTGCACCTTCAAAGCTGAATGCGAGTTATAAAAAAAAAACAATCGCAATCGCAAAATACAATACAACAACAACAACATTACTATTTAAGCTAGCTTATTTTCGCAATGGCCGATATACATTTATGTTAAGGTGAAGCTCATCAAAATTCGCGTGAAGCCAGACGAATTTACCAGCAGAGATATCCTTTGAGGCGCATTCCATCTCATCCAACTTTTCAAGAAGTCGACCGAAGAGAAATAGGATGCTTTAAGCCGCCAAAATCAGACAGTGGCAGACTTCGTACAGTCCGTACGCCAAATATCGAAGAGATTATTTTGTAGATAATAATCCCCATGTGAGTACCAGGCGAATAAGTTTACTTTGTTTACAAGAGCAAGGACACCTCTTACATCTTCTACGATAACTTTAGAGTGCGCTAAATGCGTTGTTTCTTGTGAAGTTTTTTTGTTAAAGCCGTATCTCGAAAACCAATGAGTATTAGACCTCAATGTATTAGAACTTTTTTCTTGTTATAAACTCCACTACCGCCTACCAAAGTGTGTAAAGTTTTTTTTATTAACACCCTGTATAGACAGTCGTTTATAGAACGCAATAGGGATATGGAAAACTGTAAATTTTGTTTCATCAATAGGCTATTGATGTAGGGGTTGATGTGTACTATAGCAAAGACTTTAATGTCTTGGTTCAACGCTCAGGAATTTATATTATGTAGGCGACTGTGTATGCAAGAAAAATATTATTTATGCGATAATTTATAAAAATAATTATCACATAATACACAGTTATCGTGAAAACAAGTTATCATACAATTTATTCGACTACGTACACACCTGTAAACACGCCACATTGACCTTAAAATCTAACCAATCAAATCATTCAATCCCGATGTAAATAAAACACTTACGTATGCATAAAAAAAACTTTATTGAGAAATGTTTATCCGAAAAATTCAACATAAATGTACATGAGGCGAAAATACATAACGTAAATACGTCCCGCAAATAAAAATTAATTCAAATTTGTAAATGAGTTTTATTGGTCAACGCACGATTTCAAAATCCAATTTTGAATTAAAGCCGCCAGCTTCGTAATACTTAATTGACGAAAACGTCCCAACTCATGACAAGCAAATCAAATCTATTCGCGGCTAAATAAACAACTCGAAATTGTACTAATTGAAACGAATCAGGCGCGCCTGCTGTAAAAAGTACATCAACAGTACATAAATGCGCAATTATACAGATTATATAATGGGGATTTTAATTGCATTTACAAGTCAACGTTCCAACAGCGACATGAGACATGAACCATTACATAACTTGTTTTCCACAAACAACGGCGGCCTTGAGCATGCAAACAACTATTTGAAGCACAATTGGAAGCGACGCGCGTCAGCCGATTGATTTACGATCGAAAGTAAATATTTAGTGCAATCTCTGTTTGTGAATTGTGTGTGTGTGTGTGTGTGTGTGTGTCTGTGCAAATGATGCGGCACATGAAAAATTTCTTATCTTTGTCTAATTGACGACTACATTATACATCCAATTATAAAAAGATGGTGGCTTCTTGCATTTAATGATAACTTAGAAATATTTTGAAGGACATTATATCTAACCGCTTACATATTTTTTACAATTGATCAAATGGCCTTTCTTCAACATTGCATACTAAGCAATAATCTAATCGTACAAAACTATCATACTAAGGTAACTAAGGTCGAACATTATTAATAGAATTTATTATTATTTGATTAGAATCGAATGCTTTAAACAATTGAATTGATTGGATTTGTATTCTTGAACGTTCAACCAATAAAAAAATTTTAAAGTAATAAATAGTAAAACAATTTTCTAGGCATGGTGTAATTTGAAGTGTTTAATTACAAACCTGGTTATAGTCGTTCAAAATTCAGTAACTTAGATCGAAAGTCTAAATTTTAAATCTTTACATCTTCGAAATTAACAAAAAAATATTGCCATCATCCTTGGACAGAATCTAATAAAATTTTCTTAATATCTCAAGAACTGCACTTCACTTTGACAAGTTTGACAAGTGATGTGAAAGTTGGCAATTCTCAAAACTAACCTCATTTTAGTCTTGGCAATGGCGTATGAACTGAAACTAACTACAGCCCGTGATTTAAGATCTGTTGCTAACTTCAACCCATGACTAAAGAGCTGATTAAACATTACTGTTTAGTTTTAGTGTTTAGTGAAACACAATTTTTAATCGATGAAAAAAGTTATACAATATTCTGTAAATCATAAATCAATCAATGAGTCATAAACGCACCGCTTAACCGAAGAGAATGACGACGAGAAACAAACAAACGTGAAAAGAGAAAGCTCATTAACGCAAAATGCGCCTTAGTCATAACGCTCATAACATCCTTTTCCAGCTTGTACCGTGGCGATTTCTGCTGGAACATTCGCTATTGTGTGAGTCACGGAACAGGCCACGTGTAGATTACGGTTACGCTTGAAAAATGAAAAAATCTTACAGCGTAACTTTGCGAAAAAACGGAACTTGTTATCAAACTCGTAGATAGCAATAGAGTTTATCTAATCGTTGTAAACAAAACACAAAATTATGGAACAGCTACGAAAAGACCAAGAAATGTGAGAAATCCAAGTACAAAAATGTAATCTATAATAGGCGGGTAGAATAAAATTATAAACAGGAGTGATTATCAAAACATATGGGGAAAATGTAATAGATTTTATTTTAAAGAGGAAAAAAATACAAAAAATGTTACAATTGTTATACATTTATAAATTAGTTCAGTACTTGGTATAAAGATGTAAACGTGGAGGATTTATGGCCTAAAAATTAATCTCAAATTAAAAATATTACATCTTTATCTTTGGAATAAAATTCTAAAACCTTAAGATTTAAACCTGAACTATCCTACCGACTGCGCCAGTAGACCAAACTCATAAAACTTTGGCACACGTTCCTCAAGTCATAACGTCTAAATGTAACCATGGTTAAAATTTGGTTTAAAATTTACAGTAAATTTAACAGTAAATTTGTAAGTATTTTTGTGGAAAAATCTTCATCACTCACTCAAAGATCAAAAGTCCTTAATTTTAACAATAAATTATGTGAATCGAAATTTTTTTTTAATTTCTCAGAAATAATAATCCATTTGGCACGGATATAAACGATCGCAGTGTAATTTTGGGCAGTTTCCAACGTGTCTCGATTCATTAACGTCAGCGACGTATTAAAGTGGCTCCCAATCACAAGGTAATGTGTGACTAGCACACGACAATCTAATTTCGACGTACATCTTTGAACGTCTCGATAACGACGACAAACGTGTCGATTTCAAAAATTTAAAACTACTGATGAAATCTAAATCGGCAAAAACGGCGGTTCTAAAGTACGTGCAATTTTTTCTACAATATTTTCTTACAATAGTTTTCCAAAAAAAATCTGTATTATTATTATTATTAAACCATTGTAAAACAGAACTCAGTCACGCCGTAATATTACACACAAATCAATTTAAGAGTTAATATAATTTTTGAAATTTGATTAAAAATAAAAGAATCGAAATACAAAAAAATTAGAAATTAAAAACGTACTAAAAATAATCGAGGCAGACGCAAAAATCAACATCGATACCAAGAAACTAGATTCTTGTCCGGTGATATCGACCTTATCTCTTGACTCATGATAAGTAAATAAATATTTCAAATAATAAAAATTGTTACATCAAGTCTTATCTTCGAATACGGAACTTTGGAGAAAAATAATTCGGTCACGCCACACATTCGGAGCCAATCAGAAGTAATTTTTCGATTGTTTAGTAATAATTTACTTGATACACTCCCCCATAAATAAAAAATTATCCCCATTGCCAACGCATAAAGATCGTAAATAGACTTTCAGATAAAAAAATTTTTGAAATTACAATTTCACAAACTTAATGTTGATGAATTAACTTTGATCTTAGATACGGTTTCAACTAAATGTCATTAATCTTGTTGGACGGTGCCAACTTCTTGTCAAACTTAATTCATCTACTTTCCAAAAAGATTTCATTTAACAATTTTCAGTCAGTTTCTTATAAAACTTTGCAACTTTCTAAAATCTTCTAAATGTTGAAACTGTCAAAAATGTGACAACTGTCAAAAAATGTATCAACTACTGTAATAAAAATTGTGATAACACAAAAGTTAAGTTTTTTTTGTTAATAAAAACAAAATATTTGTCGCCCTCACTTCGTATTCGAGAAGGCTGTGTGTAATCACTAATCAGTAATCAGTATCACTAATCACGTAATCAGACAGTTTATTGTCCCTTCGTTAATGCTATTTTCATGTCGCAACCAATAAGAATCACTTTCAATAATATGCGTTTTGAGCCTCATTTTCGAAAATTTCATTTCTGAACGTTGCCACATCGCGCTTGGCAAACGTTCAATACTTGCGACTATTTTGGCGCGGAGGTCAATGGATTTTGTGAAATTTATAAAAAGACCGGCGACGATGGGTCCGAATCGTTCACAGGAAAATTCATCGAAGGTATGCGGAAGTGATGGAAATTCGCGAAATCGTTTAACGTCGTTAGTATTGAGGACGTTTTTTTTTTTGTACTGGCACGAAATTATCTTTCATCTAGCAAAGTAAAACTATTTAAAATATTGAAAGAGATACATTGTTACTACTAACGCAACCAAAAATAAACCATTTTTCCAAGCACATTAGCTTACATAGCCTCATTTAAAACAAAAGAAGACGGCCATTAACCTAAATGCGTTTTACAGAAATAAAATTACTGTGGCTATAAATATAACAATTTAAACATTGAAAATGTTTGTTAAAGGCAACAAACAAGTTGAAATATTATCCATCCAGATCAGATAACCCTCACAGATAAACTTTATGTCGAAGACGCAGATTAATTCCGTTGTAAAATACAAAATTACCAAGGATACAGCCCACAGCCATGAGCCAAAATCTAGTCTCAAGTTAGTCACAACCTTAAAATTAACGAAAATCGCATTTCCACGATATGAACAATATATAGAAAATTTTCCATGCTAACAACTTTACAACAAATAAAATGAAAGTAAAAACGCCGGTTATTAATCCGCAAATCAGGTATTTAATGATACGCATTATCTCAATGTCAAACGGTAGACGAAATAATTCTTTCACGATCGTCACTTATAGGACAAAACCATTATTCACTTCGTCCGCAACATACACTTTCATTTTCAACAAATGGGTCACTTGGACGCCGGTATCGAAGATAAAATGCAGGTTTTAGCTAAATCGTGTTCGTACGATTCTTCCATTTATTAGACGCGTATTTTCGCATTTTACACACGACTTTAAGTGAAAAATATGTATGTTACTCACCGATTCAGACACCTCGTTCAAGCCCGCCATCTTGCCACAACAAACTGCGCAGAAATATCGCGCATTTCAAACAGAAAATCATCAATAAAAAGATTACGTTTGAAATTTTTATCATTCCAAATTCTGAAGAAAACAGTCCCGGTCACTTTTTGAAAAATTCTGACAACTGAAAGATCATTTTGAATTATATTACCAACCTAACACGTTCGCTCTTAAAGTGGATAAATTTTGAAAAAAATTGGAAAAATCGCAAGCGCAAACGTTTAAAAAAGAGCACGAAAAATCGAATCGCCAAATTTACACATTTCCAATATTATGTTATGGTTTATTTCATTTTCGTTTCAAATTTAAAAATGAACCTCGTGTGCTTTTAGCGAACTAAAACACAAAACACGTGTTTCGTAATTTATTGCGTATTACTATTTTATAAGAGGTACATTTTTAATTATATTAAGAATATGAAACAAACGTACTTATTTATGTTATGTTAAATTTGTAAATTGTTTAATCTTTAAAAAAATGGGTATAGCCACTAAAATTTGAACATAACCTAATTGTTTTAGGACAGCACAAAGTACAGGTACAAATGTCATCGTCATCAGAATCAGAAGAAGTAGTGAAAGAAAGTCGTAAAAAAGATAAAAAAAAGAAAAATAAAGCCCATGGGGACAATAAATCTCATCTCAGTCAAATGTTGTTGGCAGCTAATTCATTGTCAAAAAAGAATTTACTGCAGAAGGTGTTGGGTGATCCTGTTGATAAGTTAACAAGCAAATTGTCTTCTAAAGTTGCAAAAAAAGTCAAGGTATCGAAGTCATATAGAAGCAGTGAGGACATATCCGATTCAGAAGATGCAAGTAAACACGTTCATACAAAAAAAACTGTAAGTTCTATTTCATTCTAGTTTTAATTTTAAATTTATTATTAATTTAAGAAAAAGAACTTGCAAGATAGAAATGAACATCCAAGTAAATTAAACACAAGCGAAGCTTTAGCGGATGATGAAAATTCCAGTGATTCAAGTGAACAACAAAATAAACAAGTAAACGAAAATAATTTTAACAATTCAAGCGATTCAGAACAAGAAATGTCTTTAAAAAAACGCAAAAGGAATGTGAAAGAACAACAAATAGTTAATGGGGCATTGAAAAAACGCAGCAAAAAGGAATATTCATCATCAGAGTCAGAAAAAAATATTAAAATGAAAAAGCATAAATTATCTCCTTTGAAGTATTCACAAATAGATGAATCGAAATTTGAAAAATCGAAGAAATTTACACCGGCACAAAATGTTTTAGATGCATTTGTAACTGAAAACAACCTTGACAAACCTACAGGAACACCAGAATGGTTTTTACCAAAATTCACCTCTGATGATGACATTTTTCTAGTGCAAATTCCGAAAAATTTGCATGTGCAATTACTGACTGACAGTTTAGTTTCATTGGATGGACAGACAAAATTCAAGATAGAAAATGACGTGTTTGTCTGGAAGGCATCACAAGAAAATGAATTGTCTTTGAATATTATGGCACCCTCGTCTGGTGATAAGTACATGTTGACTAATTTAAAATCCAAAGGTAACGTGATCGTGCAACAACAATTTAAAACGAAACATCATCCTGTCACTTTAGAGTCAGTCCAAGGGACCATAGACGTTCCTGAGAATCTTCGAGATAGACATCCACTATTCGGATCAAGTTACAAAGAAAAAATTAATTTGGATGAAAAAGTATTGAAAAATCTTACGGTTAATTGCAAAAAGAAAAGAAAAAATAAAGAAATTGAAAGTGATATTTCAGTTGAAAATCATAGCTTATCAAAAAAAAAAAGAAAACGAAGTAAGAGTATCGGGGATAGTTCTAAAGAAATGCAAAAAAGTGACGTTCATAATTCTTTACTAGTTGATAATTTGGACATCATTAAGTTGTTAAATGAACATACAAAAGATAGAGATGAAAGTTTTTCACAAGGTAATGAAACTGTAAAGAAACATAAAAAGAAAAAACGAAATAAAGATGTCAACGAACTGGAAAATAATAGTGAAAGTAGTTTGGATATCGGAATGTTGTTAAATGGAGACTTATTACAAGCAAATACTAGCAAACATAAAAAAAAGAAAAGAAGTAATGTCCTTAATGATTCAAGAAATAAATCGATAAATAGTAATTTGACTATTTCAAAGTTGTTTAATGAAGGAAGTGTCCAAGATGGCGATACACCTCACAAAGAAAAGAAAAAGAAAAAACATAGTAAGGAGTTTTCAATTAATCATGATCAGATCAAAAATAAAAAACAATCATCGTTTGATGATAATTTCGATATTCTGAAATTAATAAATGAATCAATATCGGAGAATTATGAAAAAAATTCCTTAACTGAAAACACATCAAAATCTAAAGTAAAAAAGAAGCAAAATTGTTCTGGTATTCAAGAATTCATAAGTGAGAATGAGTACTTGAACGAGGGTAACAAATATAAAAAAAAGAAAGATAAAAAAAATAAATTCATAATTAACAGTACGATGTTGAGTCCTAATTCTACCGTTTATGAACCGGACGAGAGTATCATATTTAAAGAGGTGAAGAAAAAGAGACACAAACGTGAAAATAGCGAGGAGTTTTCAAATATTATAGATAGTTTGGTGAAAGAAGTGGACAGCAACAAAAACAAAGAAAAAAAGAAACATAAACATAAACACGGGATGGAAGAATTGAATGTTTCTCAAGATGCCGAGAAAAAGAGAAAGAAGAAACACTCCCATATGGACTAATTTTCTTTTGTACTTTAATCGAAGGTTTTATTTTTTATGATGAAGAATAAGGTTAGGTATCAATTGAAGAGTTTAAGATATATTTTTAATAATTATTTTTTTTTATAAATTGTGTAAATACACCCTTAAGACCAGCACACAGTACCACCAAGCACTGAATGTTGAATAATAATCCTTGAGAAATTAGAGCATTTTATTTTATAAACTGCATTATTAAATAAATGTATAGTTGTTTAATTACTTTAAAAATTAATAAATACATTGTTAAAACAATTTTACATAAAGGAGTCATTTTCAACATTATAGCATAAAAGGTCTTGAGGCACTTTTAAATTTAACAGCAATATTGACATGTCTATAGCCGCATGTTCCTTTAATTTCACGAGAAGATCCCTCAAAGCCATCTCACAGCTATTTTTCCAAACATTCGTCACCTGGCATAAATCCTCCAAATTATGTAGCTTTTGATAAACTTCCACATGTTTCAATTTTGCCAAGAATGTTTCTTTTTCATGTACTGATTTTTCCTTCTCCAAAATTTTATCGATAATTCCTTTAGGACCAACATCGAATTTCTCTACAGTTACGTTAGATTGGTTTATATCGATATCATTTTGCAATTGTTTGTCGTTGTCTATTAAATCTGAGCCGCAATAACTGTCGGATTTTTTGAGTGACAACCTCTTTCTCAATTTTGTTTGTTTATCAGAATTTTGAACAATATTTTCCTGATCCAAATTTTTTCGTGAAATTTTTACATCAGTAATGATACTTTTAGGATGAATTTTCTTTGAATTATGTAACTGTTCATAATCAGTAATTTTGGAATTTATTGTTAATTCTACAGGCTGATTAAAATTATCTGTTATATTAATTTTGACATCACAGTCTTCTGAACTTGATATATACATGTCTTCCTGTGATTTTAAACAAAGTTCTAAATTATTAGAATTTTTTGCATCGTGTTTCGATTTCGATTTTATTTTTCTTTGAACTCGAATTTCATTATCGAAATTTTCACATATATTTATTCGCTTCAATTTGTTTCTATGTGCAACTGGCGTAAAATTTAATGTATCTAACATCGGAAGTTTTGCTTCGACATTATCCCTAACGTGTGTGGGTGTTTTATCCAGATTTGTCATAGTTACATCCACTAGAGGAGACTTACTTGAAGTCTTTCGTTTTCGAGATAAACCAATTCTGTAAGGTGTCGATGAATTATTGTTTATTCTTAAAGAAACTTTCTTGGGAGTTATTGTGGCTTCATCGTTCGATACAGGAGTTGTTATTAGTTGTTTCACCTCGTTTGTTAGTTTGGTATTAACGTCGTTTAAACAAACGTTTGTTGGAGTTTTTCGTGTACGTGACAAACCAATTCTTCTACAAGGTGTCATTACGCTTTTATTAGATTTATTTTCGGCTTTATTCATAGCCATTTATAAATATTTTTACTAAATAACATATAAATATAGCCACGGACTGTACAACAAACGGAAAATTATACAACAAATAGACGAAAATAACCTAAAAAAATATCAAATGTCAATATTTGCGCCGTATAATCGGTAAAGATGCAATTGATATTTGTAACCATTAACTATTCGCATTGTAAAACCGATGCTTTAAAAAGAATCGTTTGAAGATTTGACTAAAAAGTGACCTTTTTTAGAATAATAATGCGGATAAGTTTCTTAACTCACGTTACATAACGCAAATTAAATCAGAAATTTTTTTATAAGTTGGTACGAATTGTACGCAAGTTAATAGCCAACCATTTAATTTTATAGATTGTATTAAAGATGTCGAAAATTAGAAAAGATAGAATTGCCGGTAATGGCATTGCTTACAGCGAACCAGCGCTTAGAAATAATTCATCCATAGTTGAATATTGTCGCACATCTATGGCAGCTTTGTCTGGATGCACAGCAGGTTTGCTTGGTTTCACGGGTCTCAAAGGGGCTATATTTTACATGTTTACCGTTATATTGCTGTGGTTGATGATTTTATTCAAAGCCGGATCGTCCTACAACAGATATTTCATATCGAGAAAAGCACTATTAACAAACGGCTTCTTTGGACAGCTCTTCACATATATATTATGTTGGACATTTTTGTACGGAATGGTGCATGTTTATTAAAATTCACATTTATTTTGTAAGGTAAATTAGATTTATAATAAAATTTGTTTTATTCGAAACGATGTGGTCTGATTGGTCTTTCGACGTCAAATAATTTCGGATCCTTCAAAAATATGGGATCTTTTAAATATGTAGGCATAAGAGCTGCTGCTTGTGCTTTGACGATTTCCTGTTCGACCAGTTTTTGTTTGTGTTTGCATAAGCCCGTTATGTGTTTTCCGTATATTCGTCCGGTGTATGGGGACTGGAACTGCGATAATAATTTGACATTTTTGTAATCGGGTGTGATGTTCAAGTGGCATAAAATACACTGTGATTTTTCTTTGCTGTACGGATTCGGCATGTCGAAGATGGGAGTGTCGTTATCCACGGTTGTGTAAGTTCGATATAATACAATTCGTAGATAACCTAAAAATAGTTCATTAACATCTTAAATTTAAGTAAAGAATTGTTTTTTGGTGTTACCGTTTAATGGTTTCAATAATGTTCGTGTTAAACTCATTTTGATTAGCTTTAAATGTTTGTGTTGAATACCTCTTAATTCTAGGTTTTAATGACATAACCTTAAAAAATTACCGTTGGTAAACATGAGTTTTTACGCCAAATAATTTATTTCAAACTTTTGTAGAAATATTTATAATAAATTAGTTTTAAATTTATTTAATTATATTCATTGTAACGATATTCTAAAAAATAATGTAATAAACCAGTTCTGCCAACAATTCCAAAATGTTTTTTTAAATTAATTAATAATTAATTAAACAAAATTATGTTAAATGTGACATAATATGCATACATGTAATTATGATCGGTGTAATATTCCACGTTGAAAAACTGGTTAAACTAGTTTTGTCTTTCATTATATAAAAGTAAGAAAAATATATTTTTTTAAGTAAATATTTAAAATTCGTTACTTTTTATTGACATTTTCTAATTTTTGGGACCACAGATTTCAGAGTTGGACAACAAAACTTGAAGTTGTCCTTAAACTCAAGTTCACTCGCTCAAAAAGCTTTATCCCCACCAACTGTGAATTTCCACTTGCAGAACAACCGCGAATTCTAACTGGGAATACACACACCACGACAATCGTGGGTTTTGTTTGGTGTCGGTTTTATGTGGTGTTGAATTGTACAAGCGTTTATTAAGGTAATTCTTAATTTCTATATTATTATTATTAATATATGAATTCAAATGTTATGCAATCGTTCTGAAAGGAATTTTCATTTATAAAATTATGATTTCGTGCGCATCGCATTATGTATTAAATGTAGTGTAGCAATAGATTACAAAACTTATAACAGTTGGATGAATTACTTAACTTATATAATACACATTAGATATTACAAAAGTTTATTAGTTAAACCAATTTTAAAAATTTCACTAGATTTATTCATATTTTATTTATTTATTTATTTATTTTGATTCCATAAAGTAATTTTTTCAGTGTAAAATTGATTATTAAAATTTATTTTATTATTTGGGGGCCTAATGTAGAAAGAAATCAAAAAGTTACAATAATGGGAGTTATATGACGTCACATAATCCTAATACTCATTTTATGACCAGTATTTAAAACCAGTATTCAGAATTTTTTATTGAATATTTTTTTATGTTTCGGGGGTTATTGATTTGTAAAGTTGTATTTATAGCTATAGTCGATGACACCGTACTGTTTAAAAAAAGCAAAGATTAATTATTAATATTCTTGTTTGTGTTAAGCCGACTCCACACGGATATTTGGCAAATACACGAATATTTGTATATTTGTCTAAATATTTGTTTTATTGTCAAACTCACCATCCTCATAGTTGCCATTATTTAATTGTAGTTATTTAGCAAATATTTGCGCCTTTGACTTGTGTTCATTAACCGACTTTGAGCGGATGTGTGAGAAGTTCGATAAATATCTTATAAGTAATTGGTTTTTTTTAATAATGAATAATAATAAGTTTTAAAATAATGATAACAAATTTTAATTTTGTTTTTGTTTTTATTATTTTCACATAAACTATTGGGAAGCAATAGTTAGTTTGCTGTAACATTTGCAAAAAGCGGCACAGACAGATATTTAGAATCAACCTGTATATATAACATACAGACGAATGTTAGAAAAATTAAAAATGTCAAATGGATCATGATTAATAGGATGAATAAATGTCAAAATATTGCTGTCTTACTTCGGACTTTTATTTATTAACAAACATCAAAACATTATTAAAAATACGTCATAAGCCCAATGATATTATAAGAAGTACAAGTTAAACATGAAAGAAATAACGCACAAAATGTGTACGAGAAATATGAAAAAATTTGTCCCAGTTGCCAGTATTAAAAAGTCAACGACACATGACAAAACGAGACGTCACGTTAAGTGTCAAAAACACGTCAATTTGATAAATGTGATGTTAAATTGCGTCAAAAATGAACAATTGACCGCATCATAAATTTAATACAATCGATACCATGTGATATATGATTGGAAATCGTCCGAGAAATTAATTTTTAAACTTAATTGTAAATAAAAGCACGTTTTGTAATAGTGTTTTCTCAGTATTGTAACATTTCGAATTTAAGACCATACTTTTACCGTCCTAAAATGGCTGAATTTTAGGATTATGTGACGTCATAAAAATTATAATTTTTAAATCATAATTTTTGTTAATTTCACATATACATATATACAGTGAGATCGAAAAAAATATTAGTCAAAGTAAGCTATGAACAAAAATCGGCATGTCTTTACTTAAACCATTATTTATATCTTAATGTCAAATTGTTGACGTTTGTCAAAAATGTTGTCCAAACAAATCAAAGCTTTTCTTTTAGAATTCTATTTTTGAAATGGAAATGAAACAGGAAACGGTAAATGGTAATATTCTTACGTTGCATGTTATGAAGAATTTCAGGAGCACTTTCATATTGAACATTTTGTACTAACGTCAATTTGACATTAAGAAATAAATAGTGGTTTAAGTAAAGACATGCCGATTTTTGTTCATGGCTTACTTTGACTAATCTTTTTTTCGATCTCACTGTATAAAACGTACACTCAAGAAAATGACCTTACAAAAGCCATCAATTTATTGGCATACAGTTGTGCTCATTTGCGGACGGTAATTAACTGCACATTTACATTTTAAGGTGATCATCATTCCAAGGTTTAAAAACAAAAAATCGGACGCAATTCGAAAATCCAAGGAATAATCACCTTTCTCTCCCTACAAATGCGTTGCTTTTGACAATGACCTTGACACGCCAGGTGCTCGGTTAAATATTATTTTTATGATGAATAAACAAAAGATTTAAATTTACTTAAATAAATAACTTGGCAAATATTTCCAGAAACGAATTTCATTTACTCGTCATGAGAAAATACTTTTTTGTATCTGTGACCACAATCAGTTGTTTCAAAAGCAATGATAACATTTCCAAGTGGTCCTGTAATAAAAAATGACGAATTCAAATCGATGGAAAACGAGCGCACTTTGGCGTCATATAATCCTATCTGTCAAAAAATATATCAAGTGACACACATAAAGAGACCAAAATTACGAATCTATTTGACATGCAATAACAGAATTTTTGAATAGTGTGACGTCATAACATTCGGAATCACATCAACCTGCATTAATTGCCCACATCCTTTAGTTTCTGTGTTATTACCCGTCGTCATACGGCTGTTGTGGCTAACGTTTGAAGAAATTTGACTTTTCAAAGTTTTTTGGACGTTTCTCCGTTTTTATCAGAGATACTTTAATACTTTTGACGGTTTGGTATTTACTTTTGTAATTATTATTTTTAACGGGATTTTTAACGGAGTAGAAATACTAGTGTCTGTAAATGACTGTACGCCATTTAAGTTGGCATTCCTGCAATTTTTCCACTTTTAATAAGTAAAATTTATATAAGAGGTAAAATTTAACACGTCAGTTGAACATTACATGAAGGAGGAAAATTAATTCATAAATAGGTGGCTACATAGTGTCTCATAATACTTGTCCATTTAGTTAATAAACAGCAAAATAATTCTAAAATTTGACAACTTGAATATAAAATGTCATATTGTCATATTTACAGGGAGGTTGTGTGAGCTATGACTTTATTTCAACAATTGAAATAAAGTCATTGCTCACTTAATCACGAATTTATTTATTTGAACACCCCCTTTTCTCAACAATACATCCTGAATCCCCTTGTTCCTCAGTGCACTTTTATTTTTCACACAATGAAATTGAATGAATGAATTACGATAATTCCAAACTGAAAGCTAATTGCACACAAATTATAAAACCATTAAAGATAATTTCCTTTTAAACGTTACACAATTACGTCAAACTAAATATCCAATATTACGCGCGTAACTTTTGTACGCATCAGTTCACAAAATTGTTCATTTAATTGATTAATTTCAGAAAATCATGTCGCAAGAAGCGGGAGATTTGGAATTACGTCGTAGACAACTGAAAAGTCGGGTATCGACTCTTTCGAGCCGAAGACAACAAGCGGTATGCGTGCGAAGAGCGTACAAACGTTACGGTACCAAAAAGAACCCGTTCGTCATTTTGGACGGATTAAACATGACCGTACCCAAAGGTACCATTTACGGTTTGTTAGGCGCGAGCGGTTGCGGCAAAACAACCCTGTTGAGTTGCATCGTCGGCAGGAAACGTTTGAATTCGGGCGAAATTTGGGTACTGGGTGGACATCCGGGATCGAGAGGCAGCGGCGTACCCGGCCCGCGTATCGGTTACATGCCACAAGAAATCGCCCTTTACGGCGAGTTCACCATTCGCGAAACGATGAAATATTTCGGATGGATAAGTAACATGACTTCGGAGAAGGTCGAAGAACGATTGGCTTTTCTGATGGATTTTCTCATGTTGCCCGGAGCTGATCAGTTGGTGAAAACTTTGAGCGGCGGACAACAGAGGAGGGTTTCTTTTGCCGCTGCGCTTTTACACGAACCGGAACTTTTAATCTTGGACGAACCTACCGTGGGCGTTGATCCCCTGTTACGTCAGAATATTTGGGATCATTTGGTGAATATTACGAAAAATGGTGGAACTACGGTGATCATCACCACGCATTACATTGATGAAACAAGGCAAGCACATTTGGTAAGTTTGTTTGTTTTTATAATGTTAACCAGCTTACACTGGGTCATTATGAAATATGTCCCACTATTTTATCAGGTGATAACTGAACTTGGCGAAAACCTACATCTGCAAAAAGGCGGTTCTATATCCAATTTAAATTCTAGAAAAAAATTTTAATTATCTTTGTGGACATACGTTCTTGCCTGCTGACAATTGACGCCAGTATGCGCTAGTTACCCCCAGTGCTGCCACATAACTTTCAAATGTGACGTTCATGACCTGTCAAATTTCGATCAAACAGCCCTGGGGTCATTAATTACTCTTGGTCATTGCTCAATGTTTGACGCTTTCAATCGTAACTTACAAACGAAACAGTTGTCAAAACTTTTATGAACGTGAACTTGAATGCATAACTTCATTCATATTAATGGCGGATACATAATTGTTCTAGGCCTACTTTCACGTTGGTAAAATAAATTTTCATAAATATCGAAGAATATTAAATCTGATGCGTTCAAACAGAGTGTGTAATGCTTATTTTATAGTTATGTATTTTAAAAACAAGTTATTTATTTTCTTTGAATTAGTAATTGGGAACCATCCTTAAGGCTTACAGTCGACTAAGAAAATAATCGGTGTTAAACATAGTATGCTGACTGATTGCAGTACTCAGGACCGGAGTTAAGACTAATATGCGTTTTTGCAGATTTAGAGTCAAAAGGTCAGCAGTCACCTGATAAATTAGTGGGACGCATTTCAGAATGATCCTGTATATTAAAAATACCTTGACCCTTTGGTTTGATCGATTATATAAATTAAATTGTTTGAAAATGTTATGTTCCTTTGAGCCTTAAATAATTTTAAACGTTTGATTTGAAGGTTGACCACAACATGTTTACGTTTAAAAACGCACTTAACTAAAGAATTTATCACTTACAGTAGCAATGAAATTTTTTATGACGCAAAATCGTTCAAAATTGCTTTGTCACACACAATAGTATACGGGGTGATCCACGACGAAAAGTAATCCCGTTAGAAATTTGAAAATTTAAGATATCTAACGACAAGTTTTTAACGTTTATGTTTAAAATGGTACCTTGAATATAGATTGGATATGCGAATGGACCTTACTTGGAAATTGATGTGGCAATGGTTTGTATATATGACACATACGCCTAAACGCCGCTTAATCATAACAAAATGTTGCAATAGAAAAACCGCTCGTGCGAATTTTTTAATTAAGTGGGGCATTACAACAACGAATTTGTTTGTATCCGCGTATTGCATAAATCGTACCGTACAATGACTTTATGAAAGTATCTTCGTTTAAATTTAGTTCGGTAGCGTGTTTGTTGCCCCGAATGTGAAATAAATAGCTTTTGCTTAATTACTGTTAAATTGATCAATAAATAACAGATTTTTGTGTTTTTTTTTTGCAGTTTTGTTGTCGAGTCCGAGCCTGCTTATGTATGTCCATGGAGAGGGCTTGAAAACAGAGTGATTCTAAATTATTATATTTGCTGGCTTTTGAAAATCGTGAACGGACTTCTATAGTATTGGTTGTTGCCGTTCAATCAGATACGTTTATTTATTACGTATTTGTACATGTCTCACTTTTTGCCACAAACCATTAAATGGCAATTTATGTAGCTAAGTTCGTGCAACATTTGCAAAAGGCGATACAAACACTTATTTAGAATCACTCTATATATGTTTGAATGAATTAAATTTAAAAAACTCGTTTCCTAGTGTGCGTAATAATAACTTTTAGTTAAGTGCGTAGTTATATAGGTACATGTTACGTTTAAATTACAAAGGTTTTCAAACTTTTTCTTTTCAATTAATCAGGTCCATAGATTCAATTTAATTTAATTATGTTGTCATAAAATGTCAGTTAGGCTTACGTCAGTTTAATGTTAACGCGCTACAATTTTATGTTTATGACGTTAGAGCGACCTGAAATATATCTTTGGCAGAATTGCAAAGTTACCTTCATTTAAACCTTTTTATATTGTTATTTTTGTTCGGGAACTCCATTAAGATGAAAAACGTTTTTTTTTTTATTCAAATATTGAAAATAAACATGATTTTGCATTTGTATTCATGGACAAACATTTAGCTTGTCTATACAGTCAAGCTTATTCACATCCATGGTCCATAAGCTATTATATTGATTTTCAGCTAAAATTTTTTAAAACTGGTACCCAATCCCAAAGGGTTTTTTTTTTATAAAAATTTATGACTTGACGGTTTTAAGGCGATTTTATAGAATTTTATTTTCTTATTGGGAATTAAATCGTCTTCGAAGTATAAATAACTTGACATTTAAACGTAATCAAATCAACATGCGTATAGCTTTCATAAAAAACTATTGACGTGTGTTCAAGCATGTTTTTTCCAGTTTTGTGTTCGATGGTCATAATCACGATGATTGATGATACATCTACGCAGTAAGGTCATACTTTATTGTAAATCAATAAATTACAATAAAAAAAACATCAAGCTTCGTTAATTTTTCAATAATGGATTTTTGTATTTTAAGAATTCACCCACGCGTTGCGTCGACTATTGGAAAAGTGTCATGCTCATTTGTCATGCACATTTGCATAACGTAATAAGTTAAATTAATATTATTTGAAATGCACTCGGACTCGGGACATAAATAACTAATTAAATATTAGCATATGAGATTACGTTAGTAACAACTGTCGTTAATAGCTTTTTTTGTTGTTTGTTTATGAGCTGATACTAAAATTCATGTAAAGACCTTGTTTGTAAGTAATGTAGGAAAAAATATTTTGTTTAAGGAGGAATTACACCAATCGGTTCGGGATTTCATCTACCAATAAAACCATTCAATTTCATTTGTGAACTTCAAGTAACTGAAATTCGCTCTGTGATAGGTCGAAAAAATTCGGATCGTTCCAGAATCATTCCGAATCGTTTGTTGGAACAGACTAAATAAAATTAACAATTTTCGACAACAAAGGCCAAATTTTGAAATTTTCTTGTTTGCACACGAAGCACAAATCCATATTATAACTCAATCTTTTCCCAAACAACAGTTTCTGGAGATGGCAAATTTTTGAGTTGGGACAGTAAAACCCAAAAAGATGAGCCCTTGGAAGACTATAAAATTCTTCAAAGTATTAGCGTCTTTAAAATCTTTTCTTTGTCATTTTGTTTAATTTATAGTATTCATAATAATTCAATTCTTTCAGATCGGTTTGATGAGAGGTGGTTACTTCTTGGCTGAGGCGTCACCTGACAACCTGATGGCGCAATACGGCGCCGAATCTCTGGAGGACGTTTTCCTCAAACTCTCAGTGATACAAAATCAAGGTAAACGTCGTCGCTCTTCGATCGCACAAGTCGTCATTTCGAACATAACCGTTCCTCCCGGCGTCGTCAACGAAGCCGCCCTATTCGACGAAGATCACGGCGAAATATCCGGAGAATTCGGCGACAACGTCTCGATCTCGAGTCGTGGCAAACGCATTTCGATGGCGCCGGACAGTCCCGAATTTTCACCGCCGGAACTTCCACCGGAAGAAGCTCCGCCGATGACCTGCGCGGATTACTTTAAAGTCGTCAATCCGCACCACATGCACGCCTTAATTTGGAAAAATTTCTTGTGGATGTTGCGAAATTATCCCGTGATGTTGTTCATCATGGGCCTGCCGATATGCCAAATTGTGTTGTTCTCCCTGTCCATTGGGCACGATCCGACCAATTTGCCCCTGTCGATTGTAAATTACGAACTGGATGTAAATGAAACTTGCGCCACCACAACGACGTGTAATTCGACTCGGCTTAGTTGTAATTTTTTGGATTATCTGGAGAAACGTACTCTGATTTTGTCATTTTACGATACGTTGGAGGAAGCCAACAATCAAGTTAAATTGGGACATTCTTGGGCGACGGTTTGCTTCAAACACAATTTTTCAGATGCGATCACAGCTCGTCTGTATATGGGGCGAAGTGTTAGTGCAGCTGATCTGGCAAGCTCAGAAGTTGATATATATCAAGATATTTCAAGTAAAATTTAAATAGATTTCTTGGGTTGGAAAAATTATACCTATTTTTCAGATCAAAATATTGGAACATTTTTGAAAAGAGATTTGTATGCGGCATTTCAACATTTCTTCCAAGATTATATGGAATCGTGCAATATCAGCAGAAAAGTTGGCACCATACCCATACGATTCAACGATCCGATTTACGGTTACAGAAATCCAAACTTTACGGACTTTGCAGCACCTGGAGTTATATTAACGTGAGTTGTGTGTGTTTTTTTTTTCAGTGTTGCCAGTCTATATAATTGTACTAGATCTATTCGCTCTCATGTCTGGGTAGGTTGAATTGTTCGTCAAAAGTTGCCGGTAGTATTCACTATTGGCGTATAATTAATAGTGCTCTAGACGTATGGGCGAACTTCTGGAGTTACAAGCTCTTACTCTTTCGTAAATTTTTAAGCACAGCCAATTATTTGTGAGACGACATGTTTTGAATTTCAATTACGGAGCGAACCCAACCCATACCTTTGTCCCAAAACAGATTCGTGAAAACATCTACCGGGTGACTTTTAATAATTGGGAACTTGTTTTATTAATATCAATTAATTATGTCTTATTTCATATAAATATATGTCATTAGAACAAATAATCTGCTAAAAAGTATTAAAAGTTACTTACGTAAAAATTTCTATGAAAAAATGGGGGCGGACGAATATAAAGTTTGGAAACCACTGTACCAAGTGAAGTGATGCCAACTAAAGACGAAAAATACGAAAATTCGTATGTGCGCATTGAGTTGCGTATTAGAGTTTTCAACTTAAACATGCTCTACCTCCATCTTCTGTCGCGTGAACATAGCAACACCATCACCTGGCCTAACGCGCCAATTTTAAATGTGAAACAATAATAATACATTATTAAATTTTAAACACATTTTTTTTATGTGTCACATGTCTAGAAACTGTTTTGCGAGTACTCGCTTGTGTAGGCGTCGGCTACCATCTGGCCTGGGCCTACACACCATGCTCGTACTCGGAAAGCTGTCGTTTCTGGACTGTATACAAATAATGACTATTATTTGCGTTTTAATAATGTTGCGCTTTCAGGATCGTATTTTTCCTTTCGGTCGCTTTGACATCGGGCGCGATGTTATTGGAACGAAACGAAGGAATTTTGGAGCGATCGTTGGTAAACGGCATAACCGGATTGGAATTACTGCTCGGACATGTAATCACCCAGTGCATTATCATGACCTTCCAGGGTATTTTGGTCTTGTTGTGTTCGTTTACCATTTTCGAGCTGACCATCAAGGGGTCGATTCCGCTCGTTGTTTTGTTGACGCTGCTGACGGGATTGTGTGGAATGTGTTTCGGATTCGTCGTCTCATGTGTGTGCGACACGGAACGTACGGCGACTTATCTGGCGATGGGTTCATTTTTGCCCATTGTGATGTTATGTGGGATCATCTGGCCAATCGAAGCCATGCACTACTTATTACAAATTGTTGCCTATATCTTGCCACTGACTAAAAGTACAGAAAGCATGCGATCCATGTTACAGCGTGGCTGGAATTTTGATTCACCTGTCGTATATGCGGGTTTTATAAGTACCATAGCATGGATCGCAATTTACTTAACTTTTAGTATTCTCTTACTTAAATTTAAAAAAGGTTAGTTTTGGATATTTTGAATTCCATGCTTTTTGTATTTTGCCTCGATTCAGATGTAAATTTTGACTTGCCCATGTGCAACTTAGCCAGTAATTTAATTTCTAAAAGACAAGTTAGTATGCAGAAATAACCAGTTTAACTTACTCTGTTTACAACACTTTCTAGCACAATATGTGTGGATAAACACGTTTTGTCGACTATTATTTATTTTTTTTGTACCGTTATTTAAAAGTAGAAAAGGCTGTGGTTTATTTAATAAAATATTTTAAAATATGTTTCCAATTTATTATCATCCTTTGAATAAAATACGTGAAGTACGTTTCAGTTGTAAAAATGTAGATTAAAAAAAAAAAACATTTAAACATTGAAGATACATCTCAACAATTTTGTTTAAATTTATTTGCTAACCTCGATTAAAATTGAGTTCCTTTAATAATAAAACTTGGGCAATTAATTAATGAAAAAATAATTATATAAATAAATTGAAATCTATATTGAATGACAATCTACAAGCAAACAACAAACTATTTATCTACGCTGTTTTGAAATAGTAGTAGAATGGGTATGTTTTCCACCACTCAACACTATATAAGGACTTTGCATTTCTTTTTGTTTTGCTTGCAACATATTTAAGGTACCAAGTGGAGTGTCAGTGGAACTCATCTTTTTCATCAATCCTTCTTGCTGCGCCTTTTTGATACGTTTCTCAATCTTGTTTTTACCAGGTCCTTTTCCATGAAACTTATGCGAAAGATACCTAAACGCCTCTTTAGAATTTAAAACATGTCCTTCATCATCAATGTATTCAAGTTTAACGTTTGGTTTGAAGGTGTCTTTTTCCTTAAAATCTTGCACAGGACCGGTATAACGTTCTCTCCGCCCAGCTCCTCTTTCACCTTCATCTGTATAACTTTTATCTTCTATGGAATAATGTTTGGCTTGTAAATGTGCAAGACGTGTATTTGATGGCCGGTTGTTTTGTTCCTTGTCAAGGTAACCTTTGCTCATGGCTAATTTTAAAGCTGCACCGACGCCAGAACCAACATCTGGTTCCTCATCGAGAATGGGTACTTCAGCAGGAGCGACTTCTACATGTCTTTGTTCGTTGGGATCGACTGAATTCCAATGACCACCTTCATCATCACTGATGATTTGACAATCATCTTCATCAGATTTATTCCCTCCATCTTTTTCAAAATCTAAAATATCTTCAACTTCTTCACGATTACCGGCTTTTCCATAAGTTGGTATGTCACCTAAAATTATTAATTGTAAACAGTTTTTATCAAATTTAATTAATTACCTAAAGTTCGACAAAACTCTGCTGTTGCATTTAGTACTATGTTACCATCTGCAATTTCTTCAACAGGTTCATCCTTAATGTTAGCTATTGCTGAAACCACATCATTTACTTTTTCTCTTTGCTTTAATTTCCTAGCCTTGTGTAAGGCTTTTTCTAAAATGTCGTCTTTTTCTTCTATATTTATATCAATGTCAACTTTTACAGCTGAAAAGAAACAAAAAAATTATTCAATAAAGATCAGTAGCGGTCGGCGAAAATTTTATGTGGGGGTGCTTCATATGCAAAATAACAGTAATAATTCATTTCTTCCAAATTAGTGATGAATAAAAATATGTCAGTAACCTTTTCATTAAAATTTATAATTTGCGAAATCATAAACAGTCCTGCTAATTAGAATCTAATTGGTCGATGAAATTGAAAGATCTAATTATTAGATCATTCAGTTTCATTTGTGACTAACTTCACGCAACTGAAATTCGCTCTGTGATGGGCGAACGAAATCCAAAACCGTTTGATTGTTTGCTAGAACAGATCTTTTATGAACTCACCAGGTATGTCGTCATAATCAAAATATTCTTCCTTTTTAACTCTTCGAGTACCAACATCCCCAATACCTGCATTCTTTACGGAATGTTCCAACTCATCTGCAGTTAATACTTTAGCCTTTTTTCGCATCTTGGGTTTTTTCTTTGGTTTCTTGAATTTAGCCATCTCATCCTCGTTATAGTACTCAGAAGCAAGGGTTAAACCCGGACCTGACAAACTTTCCAATCGTTTATTTGCCAATTTTTCTTTAACATTTTGCAAAGCGGCCTGTTTTCTTTCTAATAAGTTATCATAACCAATTTTGAAACTGTTACGTTTTTCACCATCTATTTCCTCATCGTACTGGCTTAAAAGTGATTTAGGCACGGGAACACCAAATTCATCAAATTCTTCAACATCATATGCATTGTACAAAACCTTCTTTTTTAAATTTTGAACATTCTATTTGAAAAAAATGTAACCAATTAGAAAGAAAATGATAAGTTTTTGATTATTACCTTTCGATAACGTTCTTCATCCAATTCGTTGACATTTACCAACACATCCTCATCATCGGCAAGTACATTTTGATCTTTTAAAGTCAATATTACTGCTTTTTCTTCTGCGATGTTATTTATATCATGCTCAACACGCAATCCCTTCAAATTTTTTTCTGTGTATTGTTGCTTGCGTTTTTGTCTCTGTTGGGATTCTATAATATCATTAATGCCAAACTGTGCATCTAATTCCTCCAAAATTTTAGCCCTTTTGGCAGCTTCTCTTTTTGCCTTTTCTATTTTTCTATTTTTGTCAACCCAATTTGAGACATCACCTTCACTGTCGCTTTCCCCCAGTGGTTTCACTCGAGATAATTTTTGCTCGATGTGACGTTTTTCCCTATGATCAGACAGTTTATGCTTTAATTTTTCCTGTTGATTTTTTTGCGTCAAACTTGCAGCCGGTTTATGATAAAACTCGCCGAGATCATCTTTTTTCTTCCCATCAGGTTTTGTTTTGTTATCCACTCGAACCTCCAAAGGTTTTAATCCCAACTTGGCTCTTAATTTATTGGTTTCTTCGATGGATAAACTATCGGCCGATTGGCCGTCATTTCCGTCGGGTGAATCGTCAATTTTTGGCGGAGGCGGAGTAGAAAGTCGTTCGGGAGATACTTCGACAACATCAGAATCTGCACATAAGAAAGTTAATTTATGTGTGAAATCAGAATCAAACTTACCGTGACTTTCGTAGTCATGATGTTTGTAATTCTTTTCCCGCTTTCTATCCTTGTGATGCTTTTTATGTCTGTGTTTTTTCTCTCTGTGGGACTCACGGTCCCGTTCTTCCGATACACTCCTACTACGACTTCTGTGTCGTCGTTTTCTAGTTTCTTTATCACGGTATTTCTTGCTGCTAGAACCCATAACTAGTTTACGTTATAAATTCTTTATAACAGAGTAAACGGACCACTCGAAACCCCTAATGAAATGTCACAAACATAACCTAAATGTGGAAACGTACGACAAACGAAATATACATATATCTATGAAGATAGCAACGATTTGAAATGTTTGAAACATTAAGCGATTTCGTTTATGAGCGATATTGAGCGGTTATGATACGATTGACATTTGACATTGACAATTGACTGTTTAGTATCATAAACTAGTGTACACTCGTTTCTATTATACACCTTTTGAATTTCAATTACGGAGCGAACCCAATTCATACAATTCAATCCAATACATCTTTATAAGAAAAAATTTTAAAATTGACGTTACCTTTTGAATTTTTGAATTTGAATTCCCAGCGAACACAACCCATACAACTCTGCATACAACCAACAAACCAAATTTTTGTTTTAATTAAGTTGGCATCGCTTAGCCAACATCACAAAAACAATTATTACTAACAATTTAATTATAATTTATAAAACAACAGAAGCATTTCTTTAAATTACGGATTATTGTTGAAATAGTTATATTAAATCGCTTATTGAAATAGATAAAACATTTATAAAGAAGTGTGAAATTTATATTAAAAAAATGAATGGTGTTTTAAAACAAATAACATCGATGTACGAAAAAGAATTATATTCAAATGTAATTCGTGTGGTAAGTTAACAAACTTGTACCCCTGTACTATTTACGTTCGGTTTGTTTTTAAGGTGGAACTGGCTTTGCCAATTTTTGATCAAAGACAAGATACGACACCGTTAATGAAGTTTCAGTTGTACATGTACTGTGCAGATTCAAATTTCAATTTGCAGCAATACGCCGCCGCCGAAAGTGCGTATTTGCAAGCTCTGCAAACGCGAAAGTACATAATAAAAACGAAGAACACTGGTAAAATGCCCGAAACTATGGAATTGAACAGTGACGTTGACATACGATATAAGATTCATGTTTGTTATTTGAAGTTGAAACAGACGAAAAAAGCCGTTGAAATTTTGCAAAATATACCGACGAAATCAAGAAACGCAAAGATAAACATGGCATTGGGAAATTTGTTCCGAGATGCTGGTTGTGAGCGTCCCGCCATTAGTTGCTATAAGGAATTATTAAGGGAAAATTGTTTTGCCGTGGAAGCTGCTGAAAGCTTATTAAAGCTTGGGGTTAATGTATGTCTTTATAATTATTTTATTTTGTATGATATGGGTTTTTTCAGGGTGCTGAGGTAAATTCTTTAATGCTCGAAGCTACAACTGAATTGAGTTGGATGAACACTTGGTTGAGGGGACATGCTCAAATGTACTCAAGAGATTATTTAAATGCAGTAAACACATTCAAGAGTTTAGATTGTCATGGATTGTTGAACTTTAATAGTGCACTTTTAGTTTCCATAGCTTATTGTTATGTATACATGTGTGATACAAAAAATGCTATCATATATTTGCAACGAGCCATTCATGCAGATTCAAATCTCAAAACTGGAAAAGATTTATATGCATCGTTACTTGCTCAATCTCAGGAAAAGGAGCATTTACGAGAGTTGGAAAAACTTGTCAGTACAGACATTGACACGAGTTTGTGGTCCTGTGAACATTGGGTTGCCGTCGGGTATCACATGTATGCAAATAAAAAATATGATAGAGCAGCTTACTTTGGCCAACAGGCTTGTTCCATGAATAGGAGATGTGTAGAAGCACTTTTTCTTAAAGCTTATACTTTCATGCAAATTAATAAATTTTCCGAAGCATTAGTACATTTTAAAGAAGCTAGAACTTTTGCCCCATACAGGTAATCATCAAAATTGAGTTCACTATAGGTGTATGGACAAAAGGTTTGAGAATTTAATTTTCATGTTTTGGGATTCCGCCCTGCTTGGTTTGAAAAGAATTTTAAGCAGATTTTTAGTTTTTTAAAGTGCTTAAAGTGCTTTTTTGGTGCACTTTACTTGAATAGAAAATATTTTTTTCACATTTTCATGGCCGTCTTAATTTTTAAAAAACTGCTTAAAACTCTTTTCAGACCAAGCAGGGCGGAATCTCAAAAGCTGAAAATTAAATTCTCAAATTTTTTGTCGATTAAACCTATAGTGAACTCAATCGATGGACACACTCCTTATATGTAAAAAAAATTAAAACAGGTTTGAAGCTCACAAAGGAATTGTCGAGTGTTATATAGCGTTAAACAGAACTAGGGAAGCTGCAACGATGGCAGGAAATGCAATGAAACAACTTAACAACAGTCCACAGTCAATAACGGTTTGTTTTTTTTATGTTATGTCACTTTGAACATCTTGTGTTTACAGTTATATGCAACTGTTTTAATGAAAGATCCAGGCATGGCGTTAAAAGTCAGAGAGTTATTGGATAAAGCTATAGCAGCAGATCCTTCACATTTACTGGCAGTTTGGTTACTAGCGGAACATTTGGATCAAGATCAACAACATGAAGAAGCTTGCGTGATATTATCGAAACATGTAGAAAACTATCCGTCTTCTCGAACGCATCAACTCTTAGCAGATTGTCTTTTGCATCTACAGAGAGAAGAAGAAGCTTTTATACATTATAATTCAGCTTTGAGGTTGGACCCATCTAATCAGCGAGCCACAGAAGGCTTGAATAATATCGGACGGGCACTTTCAAAGATGGATTCTAGTTATTACATGTCTCTTGGCGGCGAAAGTTCATCGTATGCGTCACAAGGACCAAGCGTACCTAGCGATCATGATATCGATGTTGAAAGCGATTCAGACGTATGGGCTGGTAATGATTTTATGACTTACGATTAATAATGTTTTATGCATTTTGTATGCAGTTTAAGTTTAAAAATTATACATTTAAAATAAATCGAATATTAATTAACAATATATTGGAATGAGCAGCCTGATTTACTACTAAACCTGACTGTCAAGTGTATCTATTTCCATCCGTTTTATTAGATGTTTGAGGAGAAACAGGAGAGCTGGCGCGTCAAGGTCATATTTTTATCGTATGAATTAGTTGCAGAAATCCGTATGCCCATTATCATATATAAATTTACTGTGTTGCATACTTCACATTTATCAATAACATAACCTAGAAAATAGGTAGAAGTAGATTTTGCTTACAACAATTGTAGTATCAATGTTGTAATAATGAAATAATTTATTAGACACTAATATAAAATGTAATTTAACAAAACAAAGAAAAATATTTGGTACATCAATGTATTTCAAAGCCATTGACATGCGAATCTTACATTTAATTTAGCTGTTTCATATAATTTATATATATATACTAGACATGCGTTTCTATTTTTATCAAATATCAAATATTATAGAAACACAGTATAGAAATATCAAATATTTCTATACTGTGGTAGAAATATCAAATATTTCTATACTGTGGTAGAAATATCAAATATTTCTATACTGTGGTGGTAGTAACCTCGGTGGCCTCACTCAGAGCCTGTCGCAAATGTCCGCTTGGACAATTATAGCGATTATAGCTAGTGGTTCCAAGTCTAAAGTATTGATTTGGTAAACTGTGAATATTTGGAGATAATTAAAAACTCATTCTATATAAAAATATTTATTAACACTCCAAATAGAGAAAAGTAAACATTATCCTCACATCCTTTCATGACAATATTACATAAAACTCATATTTATCAATAGGTTCTGTAAGGTTTTTAATGTTACATTCTTAGTTTAAATAATTTTTTTGCATTTTTATGAAACGGTCATTTTTACATGAGGAACAATTTTTAAAAGATGTAAAATTGACAAAAAATACACAAGTATGTAATAATAAGCATACAGCCCACAAAGTCTGCACAAAACTACATTGCATCAAATGTTTGATTCAATTTTATAAACAATCCTAATCATGCATACAATAATGCATGTGTTTCACCAAAGTGCTGAAACAGCTTCTCTTAGAAGCAATCGTAAACTTATGCCTTAAGTACTTAAATACCATTTTAATTTCCCTTATTTATTATTAGTAGTACAGATATATTTTATCTCAACCTTTAACGTAATACAAAAGACGAATTGTTTCAAAATTTTTAAATTATCTAGATTGCTAATACACAACAAATAAAATTATATTAACTTGACCTAAAAGCCACTTATTACTAAATGGCTAATCAGTTAGTAGAATCCATTAGTAAACGCTCCACAATACAAATTTTAAAAAACTTTCCTTTACAAATAATTTTATAAGTTTGTTCCACCGTAATAGTATATTGTACTGACAATTCGTTAAAAAAACTCCACCGATAAGGGGCACACCATTCTGCAAAATCCATGGAGTTCAACCCATGGTACAAAATTGCCTCAACACAACCATTGAGGAGAAAAGCGCCGTCGAGTTACCAAAATAGATCTCTCATTATTAATTGATCTTCAACGAGGTGGAACCAAATCTAAAAAAAAAATATATATACACATGCTTCAAAAAATACAACTTAATTACTGTTTGTGGTCGTCAAAAGACGATAAAGTCGGGAATCAGATTCCGTCGATTGCGAAAACGTGTCCATCGATACAATCTGATAATCTTGATACAAATGCGCGAAAATTTCATCATCGGTAACTTTTAAATCCACATCGTGCTTTTCCGTTTGATTTACCGATTTATCATTTTGTGAATGTAACAATTCTACGTGCTTTTTCCGTTGGTGTTGCAATAGTTTAGCTTTACTGGCATACTGCTTGTGACACCACTGACATGCCTGTGGATGTGTAGTGACGTTACCAACAGTCTGGGAAAACGTAGGATTAGGAAAGTCAGAAGTTGATGCGTGTCTCCGATTGCTTAATGGTAAGTCAGCGCCTGGATGATTTTTTAATATATGTGCTTTTCGCTTGCTGCTACTTTTGTATACTTTATCACAATACTGACAGTAATAATCACGCGTTGCTCTTAATATTGGGAGATTCAGTTCAGGCACCGACGTAGGACTTATATCTGGATGTCTTTTAGCCAAATGATTAACCAACATACCTGTAATATAAAACGTAAATATTATATTGGCAATATATCGCAATATTGGTTTATTGACAACATAAATTGTGATATATGTGCTTTGTATAGACCCAATAACAAAAGTTGGTCGATGAAATTACAGCTAACCAAAACACACCCTGTATTATGGTGGGAGATTTCAATCTGGATCTCCTTAGTGAAACACGACTACTAAGGATTACAAAAATATAATCGAATCCAACGCTTTTTCCATACAAAATATGATTAATAGAAATCAAGTAACTAGGGTGGATGCAAACAGATCAAGTATATTATACTTTACATTAAAAAAAAGTAAATCTTAAATTAACAGTATTTTTTACTGCTTAAGGGTCATTTATAAATAAATAAAATAATAAAAAAAATTATTTATTAAAAACAACTAACGTAATTACCTCTCCGCTTGAAACCAATTAAACACGTGTGGCACTTATAAATGAATCTGTTGTAATCCGTGGGTTCAACTTTTGGTGTGAACTTTTTTAATTGCGCACCATTACTGTTCTTAACAAGTTTAGGGACTGCATTTTCCCTTTCTTCAGAATGCATACGTTTGCAATGTTCCTTTAGTTTGTCCCTACGTTTAAACTGTTTACCACAATCAGCACATAAAAACTCCCTATGATCTGAATGATTCAAAAGATGCATTCGTAATTTATCAGATGTTTTAAATTGTTTACTACATTGTGGACATGAATGTCTTTCCTCACAATGAAAAGCCCGTATATGTTTACGTATTATGCTGTATTTGGAAAACAATTTTCCACAATGTGGACATGTATATTGACCATTGTCACAATGTTGAGGTACATGAAGTTTCAACTGAAGGACATGATGGAAACTTTCTCTGCAAATCGGGCATTCAAATTGTTTACGACCAGTTAAATGCGTCTTTTTATGACACGTTAAAGCGCTGTTGTTCAAGAACCGTTTGTTGCATTTATCACATTTAAAAGGTTTAGACTCTTCAGATCCATGGACTAACATATGACGCTGCAATAAAATAAAAATTATTGACACATCTAACTCACGACTTGCGACGTATTTTGTACAGGTAATTGTTGTGTATTAGTTTACTAGAACATAGGGATTATTGGTGAATAAACCTTAGTTTTAAGAAACCATTTTTTGAGATAAAATTAAAACTAAATTACTCATTGATCTAATTGAGATCAGACTGTAATCTTATAAAACATCCATTCTTAAGGACGTTAAAAAAAAAAAAAAAATGTAACTGACGATAACTCTTACTTGTATTCGCTCAGTAGACGCAAACACCTTATGGCATATGGGACACTTGAAACTTTTTTCTTTATCGTTCATCGAATGAAGTTGTTTGGTGTGGATGTCCAAGTCCTCTTTACAAACAAATTTTATATTGCATGTATCACAAATGTGATCATTTTCGATCTTAATTCGTTTGTTCTCTCCTGTAGTATGCTCCTCAAAATGCGTCTTTAATAATTCTTGTGTATTAAAAGTAATGCAACATTCGGTACACTGCCATGATCTACATATAATAAAAATTATATTCCACATGTCGATGGTGTTCAGGAAAGGCGAAGGCAGAAGAGCGGAAGTGAGAATGGAGTGGAAAGGGAAAAAGATAGAAATGTTAAAGGAATGGATATATTAGGTTGGGTGATAAGGGTGGGGTAGTTGCTAGAAATGGGATCCCGGAGAAGAAATGGAAACGAGACCGGGAAGGCCTAGGAGTCCTGAAGAGAATGAAGCAAAGGCTGGAATGGGCTTGGACATAGTCTTTTCTTTTGGTAAATGTACAATGGAACTTATGCCAATAAATACATCATTGGATACCACGTAAAACTTACTTGATAGCTCTAAATTTGTCTTCAATTGAAACTGATTCATCCAAGTTGTGTGACGATAGATGCTTTTTTAATTCATGACTTTTGACATTGGAAAAAACTTCCCCACAAATGGCACATTCGTAATCGTGTAATTTGTGATAATTGCACGATATAAATTTACGTTTTTTCTTTTTTTGTCGAGAACCATCATCATTAGTGGTATCATGAGTTTCCAAATGTTTCTGGAATTGCTCAGATGATGAAAATTTATCAGGACACTCGAAACAATGCCAAATGTTTTCATCATCGGACGTCGGTTCCAAAAATTGTAAGTTAAATTTATTTGCATAGGATTTTCCATAACCAACCTAAGGAAAAAAATTATTTTTATATATTTTCGATATTACAATAATTACCATTAATTCATGCTTTGGCAATATGGGTTTGGTGGTAATATAATACAGTAACGAGTCTTGTTCAATCAACGTCAAATTCTGTTCATTGTAATTTGTTGCCTTTCTCACAAAACACATCCAATTCGAATTATCTAAAATAATAATAATAAAAATGTCTCACTATCATCCAATAAAAAAATAAAATGTTTACTTTCATCTGATATATCCAATCTAACCACCTTTCCTGGTTTACTTTCAATTAACAGCTCCAATTTACCTTCTTCTATCTTAATATGATTTGAGTTAACGTAAGTCCCTTCTAAAGGCCCAAATTGTGAACATTTTGGAATAAGTTTTCGTGCAAACACACCATAATCTAAAAATATTTATATTATAAATAAATTCGTAAAAAAATTAACCTACATACCTGAATTATTTAATTTATTAATCATTAAGTACATTTCAGGCAATGTTGCTCTTGCACGAGTAAGAACTGGCTTATCAGTTATAGTATGAACACAAGACACTAAAAAAAATCATAAATAAACATAACAGATTTAATTACTGATTTACATAATTGTTCTTCAGGGTTGTGTTGCATGGCAATTTGTCGAACTGATCTACGTACATCATCACTTTTAATACATTTATTTTCAGATTTAATAATTTCTTTCTGTTCATGTTGATCTATTGGTTCTATAATAATTTCAGGTAGCTGTGATTTCAAAGTACTTTCATCTAATGCCAATAATTCAGAATCTAATAAGGTTTCCGGTGATAAATTTTCTAAAAGTTGTTGATCATCTGCTAAACACCGTTCGACCAAATATTCCTGTGTGCTGACATTGTAAGAAATAACTAAAAAAAAAACAGGAAAGTTGCTTATTTATTAAAAGCAAAGCTAGGGTGCTAACTCCCTAGTGAAACCCCCACAGAATAAACAATTTATAAATACCTGTATTTTGATCAGTAATTAATAATTCAACCTCTTGTTCTGTTTCTGGTTCTTGTTGTAAGTTTGTTCTAACATGTCGAGAATTTTGCTCATTGACCATTTGTAAAAATTTACTGGAAACTTGACTCAAATCTGATGAAGTATTAGATAACGGTAAAGTAGTCGAAGATTCTGAACTGTTATTGGTCACCAAATGTGTAACAACAATAGGATTTGTATAAGAAACGTTTGTGTCTGACATATACACAGGACTGTAACAAGCCACAGAACTCATGTTGGGATCTAACGGACTTACATGTTGTTTAAAGTCATTGAACGTTTGTTGAGGTGATAATGTTGTTTCCGGATCTATTTTAAAATCATCTTTTATGTATCCTACCTGTTAAGATAAAACATAAATTAAAAAATAAATGCAGGTGTATAATACTAATACTCACTTGTATGTATAATATATTTTGATTTAAATTTTGGCTGCTATTCCATGTCGAATCTAAAGATATTCCATTAATCCCTTCATTTGGGGGTGTTTCTATTACACTTTCCATTGTATAATGTATTATTTCATATATGAGCGAATGCAACTGAAACTATTGAATAATTAATAATGACATTTAATTTTGGTATAAAATCCATTTTGACAAGTGATGGGGATGTAGACAAACATCAGATGTTAAGCATTGAATGAAGATTTTTATTACATTTATAATAATAAATATGAAAATATTTAGTGTGTTGTGTTAATTTCACTAAAAATTTGTAAATGAACAACAAAAATACATAATTATGTTATTTTATCCAGACTCACCTTGCAGCAGCCATATTTGTTGCTTGTTGCGGAAATTGAGATTCCCGCCTTAATTTAAATTTATTGCATATTCATATTTATAATAAATTTGTATTGTATTTATGTGATATCACAAAATATTAATCATTTTTTGCTAAATCATACAATGTAAATCAATAATGAGAAAAAGTCCATTGTAATATTAGGCCAATATTCCAACAAATGATTCGGAACGATTCAGGGACGAATTTTTTCGACCTATCACAAAGCGAATTGCAATTATTTGAAGTTAGTCACAAATGAAATTCAATGTTTTTATTGGTAGATGAAATTCCGAACAGTTTTAAACCGATTATATATATATATTTAACTGGAACATACCTATTCTAACTCCGAGTGCAATGAAAAACGCAAGTATAGGTATATTATATAAAGTCCTAGAATTATAGACATCTCCTAGCAACTGAAATAAACAATTTTGTATTTGACTTGACATGATGTGACATGATGGAGTTTGAAAGAAAAAACTCAAAAAATAAAATTAAGGTAGGTAATTTTTATTATTTCTTGTCATCTTTTATAAACGTTATTTTATAGAACTCACCTGATATTCTTAACCAAAATAACGGAATAATATTGCAAGCAAAAAGGTAATTATGCTCCTTTTATGAATTTTAATTTTAATTTGTATTCCTTATAGGATTACATTAACAGAACAATTAGAAAAAATAGCAAATATAACGTTATCGGAGAGTTTAATAAACGTCAATAATATCAAAAATGAAAATGAAAATTATGAAAACCAAACCAAAACGAAAAACCACAATAAAGAAAATGCACAAAATGAAACGTCGAGTTCCGACACAAAACCAAACGCGCTGACCAACAAATATTTCTTACTTTGGAAAAAGAACGTAAAAAATAAACGCACTGATAAAATTGAACAATTTTTCCGAGTATTAAAAACACAAAAAGAAAAACAAATCAACTCATCCCAATGTGTCGATGTGTCTTCAATACAAATAACCAAAGAACGACATTACGACGATTCGTTCAAAAATCGTTTTAAATCACAACAAACGATAATCGAAGCTCAGAAAGCAACACTGAAAAAACAAGAGAAGCTCATAGAGGATTTAAAATTGGGGATTATTCGAGATGAAACGAAACAATCCTTGGATAATTCACAAACGCAAATACGTGAAATATTTAAAAAATGTTCCAATAGGATTAAATGTAAAATTACACCGCCATATGCAGTTGAAAATAATGTGGATATAATCGAATTGAAAAGTAATCGGGCACCGAAAATTCTTCTACAAATGGAAAAACGAGCAGAAGAACGTGCTCTAAAACGTCAGATAATTTTGGAACGAAAGAAAATGATGGACGAAATAAAAAAGCAGGAGGTGGAGGAAATGATTAAAAATAAGAAAATTGCCGATGAAGAGCAACGACAAAAGAATTTGGAAGCGATTAAAGAGAAAAGGCAACAAGAAGCTGAAATGGAAAAACAAAGGCAATTCAATAAACAAAAATATTTGGCAAATGTGAACAAAGCACACAAATTGTGTAATAAAAAATTGAAGAAAGTTGGTCTTGAGGCTTTTAAATGTTTGTTGAATATTAAAGAAGAGAATGAATTGAAAAGTGAATTGTTTTATTGTAAAAGGATACAAATTAAATTACTGCTTGGTTGGAAATCATTTATTAGGAAAAAAATTGAACAAGAAGCGTTTGATGCTGATCTTTTATATCGCAGTAAGCTCTTGAAAAAGGTATTCATAACTTGGACATCGGTATGTAAATCTGTAAGAATTTGTACATTACTGACTTAAATAATCAACAGGTTTTAACGTTACGTAAACAGAGTCTACAAGTAGCCGAGGATTTGTATGATATGAGACTCGAAAGTAAGATTTTCATTCATTGGAATAGATATGTTTGTGTTATAGCGATGAAAGAATTAAAAAATTTACATTTAGCCGAACACCATTATAACAGGTAACACAATATTGTGGTCTAATCACTTCTTTATACAGGATCATTCTGAAATATGTCCCACTTTTTTAACGGTGATAACTGACCATAGCCCAAACCAAAAAAATGACGGTTTTATGTTGAAGGGTGTGCCAGAAAAAAATATTTTAAGTTTTTAATAAAATATGAAAATAACGCCGAATTATCGATAATAAAGGTTGTTTTGCAACATTTCATGTTATTCCCGCCAAAGGAGGTTGATTTTCAACGTAACACATGACCGTACTTAGAACTGAATGCTCATATAAAAAAATGACATTTTTTGAAAATTTAAAATGAAGATAGGACCCCTGTTTTTTGGATTTAAGTTTGGGTTAACGTCAGCTATCACCTGTTAAAAAAGTGAGGCACATTTCAGAATGACCTGTATTTATACACATTTTCATTTTTCATTTTGATTGATCATGACATTGTTAATTTTTCCAGTCGAACATTACTGCATTATTTTTATTTTTGGAAATCGTTACCAGCGGTAATCCAGTTGGAAAAAGCCAAAGAAGATAAGAAAAAGCGATGGAGAGAAAAAGTCTTACAAATTTTACCAGATTATAAGCCATACAGAGAAGATTAAAAAAAAAACTTTAAAAATATGTAAACATTTTAAGTAAGTTTTATTCAAAGTTTAATAAACAACTTTTACATGTGAAAGTCATTATTATAAGCATTACTCGACATCCTAACTGGCCGATAACTGTAAAGCAAGTTTTTCTTTACGTTTACGGTCCTTTTTCTCCTTTTTAAATTGTTTTTTCTTCATGAAGTTCAACTTCCGGTTACCTTCTAGAATCATTTCGGGATCTGATTTTTTAACTTTGTTGACTGTCCCGATCTTACGCTTTTTATTTACTTTAATTTGAATCTTATCTGGTAACTGAAACAGTCATTTGTACGTTATCCCATTAATATCTTGTAAACTTACTAATTTATCCTGCATGTCATCTTCCATTTTCTCACATATTGTTAAAGGCTCCAAACCTTCCACAACAACCGGCTGTGAACTGGCATCTCTGCATTTATCTAATTCGTCCATGACGGATACCTCCATAGATTCAAACTTTTCCAAGTCGAATTCTTCAGCAATTTCTTTCACGATGGAAGAACTGATGTGCACACCATCGGTTTCTTCTTCTGGAGGTACAGTGTAATATTTTATCTTTCCACTAAAATTGAGGACTGGTTAATTCTATTTATATAAATATAATTGTTTCGTCAAGAGTTGCCGGTAGCATTCAACATTGGCGGACTTTTAGAGTATAAACCCTAGGGATTTATCCCTACGGTTGGCAACACCTGTCACATTTGAATTTGGAAATAAGATAAAATCGCAAGTGTTGCCAACCTAACAAAAATAATCAAATTATTAAGTAACCCGGCATAATTGTATAATGGTAAATAAATAGAAAATTTTACTTATTCCAGTCTTCAAGCAGGCTTCGTGCAGCAGATGTCAAATCAGGTACTCCGCCTTTTTTAAATCGACCCATTCTCGCAGCTTTCAAATTATAAAATTCATCTGGTGTGTTATACTCGACTATGTCATACATTTCCATCATTTGTTGTTTTGTGACACGTTGAAGAATTGCATTAGCCGGTGTTATGGGATCCAACAAAGAAGAAACTCTAATGGCGTTTCTTAATGAAGCCGTATTGTCAGAACCAGAAGCAAACACAATACCAGGTGAGTCTAATAGTTTAATCTTTGAATCCAACTGTACCTCTTGCATGGCTCTAAAATGTTTCTTCAAAATTTCTACTTTCAACAATCAAATAATTACCTAGTGATACCAGGTGTTGCTCCGACATTGCAAGCACGCGATCTTTTCAAACTGTTTATTAATGAACTTTTACCGACATTAGGTAAACCGACAACTCCTACTTTAATAGAAGTTTTTATGTCTTTATTCCGGCAATAATTTGACAACAAAGACATGAGCAAATCAGCACCTACACAAGCAGAATTTTGTAAAACTTTTTGATTTTTCGACTCTTTAAATTTACGTTGCCCCAATTTATGAGACTGACTTTGTGTAGATGCTTTAAAAGCGATAGCCGGTGTTTGTTTACGGAGATATTTCAACCATTTATCTAATATATCTCTTGGAACCAAATCTGCTTTGTTTAAAACTACTACCAATCGTTTATTTAAAGGGGCTTCTCTGACAGCCTGTTCTACTTGTAAACAACGTGTGCCAAGAGGATCTCTTGCATCAACTACTTCTAAAACAACATCGGCTGCTTCAATAACTTTTCTGAATTCTTTATAATAAGCTTTCAGGGAATTTTCTTGACCTTTAGGTTCGGATTTAGAATTCAAATGGGGGGTTAAAGCATCGAAGATTTTCCCTCTAGTTTCGGCATTGCTAACCTGAAAAGAATTGTTGGTGAAATGTAAGGTAGTTTAATAGAAATTACCAAATTTTCTATGTTTGGTTGTTGGTCCTTTTGCTTCTTTCGTTCCAATTTGGCGGCTGCTTTTAACTTTTGTTTTTCTTCTTCTTTTTGTTTTTTTAAGATCTCGACTTCTTTTAAAATATCTTCCTTAAACGGACAAATATTCGGTACTTGTATGCTTTGTTTCTTTTTGCTTTTTGGGTTTTTCTTCGCTTCTCTGCGAAGCTTTTTGTTATGATCTCGAACTCTTTTCTCGATTTTGTATCTTTGCCTGGCGGGTTGTCGTTTGGATAATTTCTCTAAAAATTAATTTAAGTTTATAACCATCGAAATGAAATATTGAATAAACATACTTAATTTTGCCATTTTTGTGTTTTAATTTTCACGCAAGAGGTATTTTAACATGTGGTAATCTCACAACAAAACTGTGCAACAAAACTTTGGTTATGTAGTTAACTCAAGGTCACCCTGAATACAATATTGTAAAACTAAATATTACTGTTAGAAACTATTCAATGCAGTGTTGCCAGCTTTAGTACTACAATATTTTACCCCGGAGTGACCGGCTGGTTGGATCGTGGTCTGTCACACGGGAGTCTCGGGTTCGATTCTCTCTCGTGTCTGATTCGTTTCAATTGCGAGTCGGGAGCCGGCAGCATTCACCGTTGGCGTAGAATTAACGGTGCTCTAGAGGGATGGTCGAACTTCTAGAGTAACAAGCTCTTACTCTGACGCAAAAACAAAAAAACACACACATTGCACTAAAGCTAAAAGAGATAATTAAAAATTGAGTGACTGGCTGATATGAATACTGCCCGAAGCCATTAAAATGAAAGCACAACAACAACAATACTACAATATTTTTTCGTGCGAGGTAGAACCTGACTTAACATAGACAAAATTTCGGTGAGTTGCAGGAATATAGAGAAGCAACAAGGAACATAGAGAATTTTTTCAACAAACTAAAAATAACTAAAATCAACGACTATAGGACCGTTCCAACAAACGATTCGGAACGATTCAGAACGATTCCGGATTTTTTGGACCTATCATAGAACGAATTTCAGTAGCTTGAAGTTAGTCACAAATGAAATTGAATGTTTTTATTGGTAGATAAAATCCCGAACCGTTTGCAAGGGTTTGTATGAACCTACGAGAGGAAAGAAGTAACGGGAGATAGCATGGTTTAGAACAGGTTTAACGTTAGACGGAAGCAGTGTTGCCAACTTGGTGCGTATTTTATAAGCTTTTGTTGATTAAAATATGTGTTTTGGTGTATGGTGTAAAATATGGCTCCTTTGCATAACATATGGTGGAAATTCTGGTGTTTTTAGATTTTTTTATTCCAGACAGTAAGGAAGTAAGGAATAAAGTTTCTCATATAAGTATAGAGAATGCACTCTCACATAATAGGGAAAAACGCTTTATAAGCGTTTTCGATTGTGAACGGTATCAAGCGGTATGATGAAATTGACAGACCGTTCATTTTCGATTGCAATTTGATGACGTAATTTTCATACCGGGTTAGAAGCGGTCCGTCAATTTCTGTGACCGGCTTTAAAGAACGGTATCAGAGCGGTATCACGAGCGGTATGTGTCTATCTTT
>JAFFZR010027445.1:0-83512 GCA_018397195.1 Lethrus apterus | reverse complement strand
GTAAAAGGTATTACTAGAAGAGACAAAATAAGAAATGAGACAGTTAGAGCAGAGCTTAAAGTTGAACCAGTGCTGGAAAGCATAGAGAAACAACGCTTAAAGTGGTTTGGGCATCTAGTAAGGATGGAGGATGGAAGACAAACGAAAAGAATATGGCTCGCAAAATCCACACAGAAAAGAGGAAGACCAAGGAAAACATGGAATCAAGGAGTAGCTGAATCGTTGATGGAACGAGGAATATCTTGGAATGTGGGGATGAAGATGGCGAAAAATAAAAAAGAATGGGCAACATTTATTTATTCATAATATTATTGTGACCAAATATATATTGTAATCTTGTAATTAGTACCTTGACACCTTAGGGTAATTTAAGGTTTTTGATTAATATAATATGTTTTAACGGGATTTATGTGTAATTTTTTTTTGAAATTTTTTTAATACGAGCAATTCCAGCGAATTTTCGAACATTTTCGAATTTGAAACAAAAACGTGTATTTATGAATCCGTTTCGATTACACGTTTTTGTTGCCGCGTTACGACACCATCCAAGTGACAAAAACTAGAAATCGATCAAGTCGTCTATTTAATTCACAATGTAATTACGATATTTGCTCCGTTCGGTGTTTTTTTTCTCTCCTTTACGTCGAAGCTATTATCAAACAGTTTGCGCTTTTTCCGCGCAAAATATAAACATGACGTTTGTACGATCCGCGCGACAAATCAAACGAAACGCACGACCTACAAAACGGGCGCCGTTCGTTTGTTTTAGAAAATCGAGAGGAAAGTTTCGAGGCAAAAACGTGGGAAACGATCCAAATCCACAGGTTCGTGAGTTAATCCGCATAACAAACGAAACTTAATCGAATTACACGTGAATTTTCGAGGGTGAAGAATCTCGAAATTATCAATAAGATGCAATAAACACGAAAGTAATATAAAAATTGACTTCTTAGTTGACTGCGATTGTCGCAGGAAATAAATTAATAAATGGGACCGTAAAATTTACAGCCGAAATGATGTTTCCATAACGGCAACTAACGCCTTTACAATTTTGAAGAAATTCTTGCCTTCGCAATAAAAACGTCGCATTCATCGCCTACTCGGTAGTCGTAAAGTAATAAAATAATAAAATTTCTTTTTCGAAAAATTTCAAGGAAATTTTCAACGCTCCCGATTTCGATTCATACTGGTCTGGGTTGCCTTTTTCAATTCCGACTCGCTCTTTGCGGCCATCGTTCGTACTGCACACCATGCGTTTGTGTAAATATTTAATATTAAAAAAAATAAATAAATAAGAAGAAAAAATCTTTATTGATATCGAAACTTGTCATAACGATCGTTATGGTTGGATTAGTTGGCGTGGTATTCTTTTGTCGACAAATGAACTGTACTTAAAATGTTCTTATTCAAATATGAGGATATCAAATCAACCTTAAATTATTAAAATTTTTGTGTGGTTTTTTCGTCTGTTGCATATGACAAAAAAATAAAAAATTGACCAAAATTTATAGAGAACAGATGGTGGATTTCATCAAAAATATAATAAAACACATTTTATAAAGAAAATATATAAAGATTACAAAATATTAATTGGAAATAAATAAGGGAGAAATATAAAAAAATTTAAGGCACGTAATTCACAAAAAAGCAAGAACACAAGACCTTCGAAAATCGAAGAAAAGAAACAAATCAAAATACAAGAAACACAATCCAAAAATAAATGTGTGAAAATTATATAAAAAAAAAAAAAAATAAAAAATATCAACGGTAAACGAGGATGAGGAAAATTTTCAGATGAAAATTGGAATGATAAATTCAAGCCAAGTATATAAAAATGTAAAAATATCTCAAAAAGAAGATGAAGTAAGAAATAGAAAGAAGAAATGTTCGAAACGCACAAAACTTACACAAGAAGAAAAACAAAACGAAATCAACAAAAATCCAAATACGAGGCAATTGAAAGACGAAATAGAACAAACAAAAATTCGAAGAGCACAAAATTTACAAAAGGAAAAGAACGAGAGAATCGAATCCGAAAATAACACTTTCAAAAATCTAAAAGGAAGAAATATTCAAATTTATAAAAGAAGAAACGATAAAAGTAAAAATTAAATTTCCGAAATCGAAAAAAAATTGATAAAAAAATGAAACACGAAGAAAGGTGGAACTGGCGAGGAAAAATACGTAGAAGAAGAAAAATCTGAAATAATGTGGAAAAGTCTAAGATATAAATAAGCTGCAAAATAAATAATAAATAAAAAGAAGAAATTCACGAAACTGACACAAAAAGGAAAACACAAATAATAAAATAAAGTGTACATAAAATCCAAAGAAGAAATAATGCAAAACAAACAAGAAAACATCAAGTCCAGCGAAGTAAAAGCAAATAAGTACAAAAAATAAAAAATCCCCAAGAATAAGATGAAAGACGAAAGAAGAAATATTCGGAAGTAACAAAACGCACACAAAAAAAAACACAAAGAAAACCCATCAAAAATCAAAAGAAGAAACCATTCATGTTACAGGTGAAATTAAAGAAACAAAGAGTCGAAAGGCAAAAAAATTCACAAAAAAAGAAAAAACATATCGCCGATAATGTAAAGAAGAAAATGTCCAAAGCGGCACAAATAAAGTGGAAAGCGTTTCGAAAGAATAATGAAAATAACTGACAAAGAAAGTTATAAAATCTTATTAATAAATGATGAAGAAAATGGCGTAGAAAAATGTATAGAAGACTCACAGAAACATGTAAAATATATGAAAAGATGTAAAATAACCAAAGATTCAAATTATAGAAAAAATAAAAGAAATGTAGAAATTCATAAAAGATGAAAGAAAATAAAGATAATGTGAAGTTAAGCAAAAATACACCGAAAAAAATAAGTGATAAAATAATAATTGCAAAAGAAATAGAAATGAATACAAATGAATACAATAATATACAGTGTGGTGATAAAGTTTGGAACAAAATTCATAGTGTTTTATAATGTTTTTAAGAAAATCGCTCGGACAGGTCAATTTTTGTTTTTAAAATGCCGCCTTCTGACGTTAATTTTTTTGGAATGACGTCATTTGTTTTTGCACAATGACGTCATCATAAATTTTTTAAATGACAACCCCCACTTTTTTCTTCTGTTTTTAATAGACCTTCTTACTACTTAAACGGTGATGTAAAAAAAAACAAAAATTGACCTGTCCGAGCGATTTTCTTAAAAACGTTATAGAACGTTTTTATGAATTTTGTTCCAAACTTTATCACCACACTGTATATAAAAACGGTATTAAATTAAATCAATTTCAAACTTACAAATGTCACAAAATGGGTGAATTGTAAGATTATGTGACGTCACTAAACTTTTTTTAGATCGTGCTGTTAAATAATAAGAAAATATATCACTATCATGAAAAAGTTACAAAGCAATAAAAAAATTTTTAAAATAAAAATCAAAAATGTAATGAGAAAAAAATTGCAAATCTTATTGGGTATTTATTCCATATTTCCTATTATATTTTGTTTCTACATATTAGATAGTTTACTATACCTTAACATTTACAACAAAATTTGGTCAATTCTAGGTTTAAGGTTTAATCTCAGTCTCGCAGAATACTAAGAATAAATATATAAAAAATAAAATTAATAATGAAATAATATTATAAATTATGTTACAATGTACAGGTTGATTCTGAAGTAGGTATCAATATTTTAACAGGTGATAGCTAACATTAGCCGAAACCTAAATATGTAAAAATGGCGGTCCTATGTTGAAGGCTGGGCCAGAAAAAAATATTTTATTTTAAAGTTTCTTTTACAACATTTCTTGAAAGGAAGCTATTTTTCAATACGATTAAAATAAAAAAATTACATTTTCAAAAAATTTGAACTGAAGATAGAACCGTCGTTTTTGCGGATGTGAACAAGTTTGTAAAAATAAAATAAAAAATAACTTCAAAGTTTGAAAGAAATATTTAAACGTGAAGTCTATAAACTTTTAACGAAGGACTTTGAATTGAATTAAATTTTAAAAAAATCACGTTATCCATGATTGAAAAGTCTGTCTGTCTGTCTGTCACGTTTTAATGAACGTTGTTTCAATTTGTAATGAGTAATAAAATGCATCTTAGTAAATCGAATGGTGAAAATCGCAGCTATCTTCGCACATTTGTTTTTCAAAAAAAGTCGAATAACTCCGAAACAGTGCCACTTAGACCAAGTACGTGTTTATCAAACTGGCATTTATTTTTTATGGAAAGTGCAAAAACATAATAAAAAAAGGATGTTGCATTTAAAATAAGAAAGTTTGTGCCGACTTCCGGTATAAGCGGAAGTCGGTCATCTCTGTATATATTTTTAGTTGAAAGAGAAATTTGACTTATCTATGCATACAAAGTTTCAGAACTCAATTACTCTTAATAACGGAGCAATTGAAGATCCGGTCTTAGTTGGGACACTCGGTATATATAGGGTAATAGGTTATAGCTGACCATAGCCCCAAATATGCAAAAATGACGGTCCTATGCTGAAAGGTGTGCTAGAAAAAATATTTTAGTTTATAAAACCACCGTTTTTGCGGATTTGGATATTTTTTGTTTTAAATTGTCTTTATTATTACAAAAATTCTAATGCTAAACATCGGTAAAGATTGAAAAATTGACGAAGAAAATGACAAACACAAAATTGAAGAATGAAAATTTGGAAAAGGAAGAAACAAATGAAAAATGATCATAAAGAACAAAGTAAACAACAAAGTCTGTGACCAAATATGATAAACAGCGAACACTATGATGACTATGATGAGAATTATATTAAAAATGAAGAGAAAGAAGAAAGAAGAAAGAAGAAAGAAGAAAGAAGAAAGAAGAAAGAAGAAAGAAGAAAGAAGAAAGAAGAAAGAAGAAAGAAGAAAGAAGAAAGAAGAAAGAAGAAAGAAGAAACAATTAAAAAATACAGATTTATTACAAAAAAATCATATTTTTATTTATTTAATACTAATTACTACATTTTGTTTTAAAACTCAGTCTCAGGTAAAAAAAAATGAATAACGGTGATGATATGATTTATGATAAAAAATCAATCAGGGTTAAAAATCTAATCAACCCAACCTAAATTTACGAAGAAAACGACTAACAAAAAATGAAGAATGAAAAAACAACAAAGTAGACAACAACATAGACAAGTCTTTGAACAAATATAATAAACAACAAACACTATGATGACTATGATGAGAATGATCATAAAAATTAGGAAAAAGAAGAAAGAAGTATCACATTTCCTATTTTTCCTATTTTGTCTTACCTGTTTATCTTCATTCATCATTTTTTTTACTGATGTTCGTATTAATTTCTATTTTTTTTTGTAATTATTTTATCAGCTATTTTTTTTCGGTTTATTTTTGCTTAACCTCGCGTTAGCTTTATTTTTCATTGATTGTGTTGGAGATTTTTATGTTTATTTTCTTTCTTCTTTTATGAAATTCTACATTTCTTTTATTTTTTCTGTTATTTGAATTTAATTTTTGTTATTTTCCATCTTTTTACATATTTTACTTGCTTACTTGCTTTTGTGAATCTTCTATACATTTTTCAACGTCATTTTCTTCATTATTTATTAAAAAGATTTTTTTATAACTTTCTGTGCCAGTTATTCTCATTATTCTTTCGAAACGCTTTCCACTTTATTTGTGCCGCTTTGGACATTTTCTTCTTTACATTATCGGCGATATTTTTTTTATGATTTTTTTGTGAATTTGTTGCCTTTCGACTATTTGTTTCTTTGACTTCGCCTTTCATTGGAATGGTTTCTTCTTTTGATTTTTGATGGGGTTTCTTTGTGTTTTTGTGTGCATTTTGTTGCTTTCGAATATTTTTCTTTCATCTTATTCTTGGGGATTTTTTATTTTTTGTACTTATTTGCTTTTAACTTCGCTGGACTGAATGTTTTCTTGATTGGATTTTATGTACATTTTATAATATTATTTGTATTTTCCTTTTTGTGTGGGTTTTGTGAATTTCTTCTTTTCATTTATTTTGATGATTTTTGGTATATTTTGCATTTATATCTTAGACTTTTTCACATTATTTCAGATTTTTCTTCTTCTACGTATTTTTCCTCGTCACCTTTTTTCGTTTTTCATTTTTTTGTCAATTTTTTTTCAATTTCGGAAATTTAATTTTTCTCTTGGTTTCTTCTTTTGTGAATTTGAAAATTTCTTTTTTTTTTAGATTTTTGAAATTGTTTTTTCGGCTTCGTTTTTCTCGTTCTTCTTCTTTTGTAAATTTGGTGCTCTTCGAATTTTTGTTTGTTCTGCTTCATCTTTCAATTGTCTCGCTTTTGGATTTTTTTTGATTTCGTTTTGATTTTCTTCTTATGTAAGGTTTGCGCCTTTCGAACATTTCTTCTTTCCATTTCTTCCTTCATCTTCTTCTTGAGATACGTTTACATTTTTATATACTTTGCTTGAACTTATCATTCCAATTTTCATCTGCATATTTTCCTCATCCTCGTTTATCATTGATATTTTTATTTTTTTATAATTTTTTTCATCACATTTATTTTTTGTTATTAATTTAAATAATTTAAAGCACAAAATTCACTAAAGAAGCAAGAACACAATATCTTCAAAAAGAAGAAAGGAGAAATAAAAAAGAAGAAATACAAATACATTGTATTTGTATTTCTTGGTTTTTTGGATTTTTTCTTTTCTTCGATTTTTCAAGATCTTGCTTCTTGCTTCTTTTGTTAATTATTTATTTCTAATTAATATTTCTTAATCTTTATATATTCTGCTTGTCTTTCCCGAATCCATTTCTTACACAGACAATTTCAACTCCCCATAAATTTCTTTGATTTTCCAATCCGTCGATGGATTGAATTGGAAATAATTTTATAATTCCTGTTGGACCCAAACGATTGCTTTGGCTTGATTTTATCTCATTGAAATTTTAAAAAGAGACGTAAACATCCGTCGTGAACGGGACCGACGAAGAAAACGCAAAGCACTCGTATGTGCGTCGCTAAAGCGGCTTTTAAATACATAATCAATTACTTATGGGTCGATTTGATTCGAAAGAGCGCGAAATTTTCTTTTGAGACGCCTCTCTAATTATCCTCAGCAGCACACAAAACGCACTGCTGTCACACGTCACGAACGACGCATTATTTCGTCCATCGGGGACTAACGTGTTCGTCTATGAATTGATCTCTTTTCTATTACGAAGCCGATAAATTAAGTTATGTAAGTGGTTTTTTCTTCTTCTTCTTCGCGTTCGATTTGTGCGGCGGTTAGTGAAGCGAAATGGATATTTACTTATTTTACAAGCGAGTGCTCCGCATTTTACGACACAGTAACTTTCAGGAACAGTTTTTGTCCGGTTTAGTTCGATTAATTTACTATTAGTATCGTTTTGAAGTGCACTGGTGAGTACTCGAACATCCTTTATACGTTAGAACCGAAAATTCAAATTATAAAAATTTTGACCTAAAACTAACCCTGCGGCACATTAAAAAAATTTCTTTATCTTATAGTCAAAATTGAAAGTTTTTTCACCCAATCACGCTTTCGTAGAGATTGTTTTTTAAGTTTCTGTCAAGTTTTCAACTTGAACTTGGACTTGAAAACTTTGTAACTTGACATTTGTAACTTAGATTTTATATAGTTGGTTGTTTATAAAACTGTTTGCAAGATTTTTTCAAATAAAAATACGGAGCGTAGTTTCGTTTCAACTAACTTTAACTTGATTAGGTTTCGAAACCTAATTTTAATTTTAAATTTAAATTTTAAATAGTTCCACTAACAGGTTCAAATTGTTTCAATCTTTGTTATAAATTCAACAGCTCATCAATCGATAATAATTGTTTTCTGCAATAGATCTTCTAAACCTAAATTAATTTTTTTTAATATAAATTAAAACGTTTAAACTAAATTTAACTAGATTAGGTTTTGAAACCTAATTTTATAATGTTTTAAATATGTAGTTCCACTGCTTCAATTTTTGTTATAAATTCATACAATTGCTCATAAATAGATAATAAATAACTGCAAGAGATTTCTTAAACCTAAACTAGGTTTTTCAAACTTATACAATACATTAACTGGGTAACAAAAATACCTAAACCTAGGTTGGATATTTAGTTTATAATTTACCTATAAATTTAAGTTTTATACCTAAATATACAAACAGATAAACAAGAAAAAATTATCTGGATTAGGTTTCGAAATAAACTGTAGCAACCTAAATTTTTAAAAATTATTGTGTGACTTTACTACGCAAACTAATTTCAAAAGATTCTGAAGAAATATTTACGTTTAGGTTTCACTAAAACCTTTAAAATTGAAAAGCCAACATTAAAGAAGAAAAGGGAAAACCAATTTAATTTAATCACCGCTTATTAAAAAACCTTTGCGGGAGATAATTTTATGAAATTGTCTTAAACTCCATGATGTCGCAATTTTGCGAGTCAAACCTGGAATCCAACCTAAAAATTTCCAAATCTCATTTTTAAATATGTTAATTAGAAAACTTGTTATAAAAAGCCACAGTAGTCAACTTGAATCCAACCTAAAAATTTCCAAATCTAATTTTTAAATATGTTACTTAGAAAAGCTGTTATAAAAAGCCACAGTAGCCAACTTGATTCAAATTATAAAGTCGTGTAACCTAATTAAAGCCAATTTTTAAACCAACTCAACCTAATCCAACGTAAATCCATTAAAAAAGGCATAATGCATTAAGAGAGAATCATAAATTAAATCTAAACAATTCGAAACATCGGGGAATTAATCCAACCTCATCTAAACCCATTAAACCTAATTGCACGAAACAAGAAAATGTTGACAATAATTCAACATGTAATTTTGAATTTAGGTTTCAAAGTTTGAATTTGTTGATTCTTAAAATCTGATTGTATAACATGAGGGCAACAAACCTAAACGAGCAACAAACCTAATGGAGCAACAAACCTAAATGAGCAACAAACCTAAATGAGCAACAAACCTAAAGAAGCAACAAACCTAAAAAAGCAACAAACCTAAAGGAGCAACAAACCTAGACGAACAAAAAACTAAAGCGTAACAAACCTAAATTCTTGTGAAATAACAATTCTAGGCTGTTTTAACCCTAAATTCAAAAGTTAAGTTTCATTATAAAAATAAAAATTCAACCTAATTGGTTTTATCCAACCTGTTTGCGAATGTATATAATACATAAAACTACGTTGGGTAAGGTTTCTTAACTATAACTGTACGTATATGTTTTTTTAATAAATTAGGTTGTACCTGGAAGTTATCTTTCAGTAAAACTATGAACTTTCAAATCTATCTATACCTAAGGTTTGAGAACAAATATATTGCATTTTATTTATTCGTATATAAACCTAAGGCATAAGGTATGACTAATGATTTTAGTATCTACACACACCGGCATATGGATATTCATAATAATCTTAGATTTTAAAATGCGATTTTTTAGTAAAAGTAAATTAATTTTCAAACATATTCATACCTAAACCTATTTTTTATAGTTATTGTCGCAAACATTTGTTTAGTAATAAATGAGTTAAATTAGGTTGAATTTCTTCTTCTTTAATAACTTTGTTATTAATTATTTTTTTATTTACATTTTTTTGGGAAATCATTGTTTTAGGTTGAAAAACCTTATTATACCTAGATTGATTTTGTTTGGGCCAATATGAGCCGATTGTATACCAAATTTTAAATCTTGAATTAAATTTAAATTTTCCATAATATTTGTATTGATAAAATTTAGATAATTTAGATTAGATTAGGTTGGATTACGTTGGGTGGTTTAGTCATGGTTTCGGTCTAAATATTTTGTAATATTGTATATTTTTCAGTAACATTTTCAAACAAAACTTTTAAACGTATTCATACCTTAACTTAAACCTAAACCTAAACTTAATAAAGTTTCTGTTGCAAAGGTTTCTGAATAACAAGTTGATATTCACTTGAAAACAAATTCAAAATAATTGGCTACACTTTCAAATACAATTTTCATACATATTCATACCTAAACCTAAACTTCGTAAAGTACTTTTCGCAAAGGTTACTTAATAACAAGAAGCTTGAATCTTGGATTCTTTTTCCAAATACTTTTTTAACAGTTTTGCATTACTTAGGCTTATTTTAAAAATTTCCTATTTTTGGGAAATGAGCATTATTTTAAGGTGACTTAGGTTGAATTAAGCTAATAATTTAAAATTTATTGCGCCAATATGTGCAGTTTGGTTTAGGATGGATTTTATAGATTAGGTTGTATTAATCTGAAAAGAAATGCAACACAATCGACAATATAATCAGACCCAGTTTTCATACCTAAACCTAAAATTTTCTTTCACGAAAGATATTTAATAACAGTAAGGTTGGATTTTTATTTTTCAAACTGCTTAGTTTTGCATTATTATTTATTTATTTTTGATTTACAATTTTTTGAAAATCAAAATTAGTTTTTTTACGTCTTAGGTTGTATTAGGTTGAACTTTTTTATTGTGCTATTCTTCTTTGGATTTCATATTAAAATAAGGTTCGAATTTAACAAACCTTAAATTGTCCGTAATATTTGTACTGGTTAGTTAGGTTGGATTGGGTTCTTTTAGATCGGATTAGGTTAGTTTAGGTTGGATTAGGTTCGTTTAGGTTGAATTAGGTTCGTTTAGGTTGGATTGTTTAGCTTTCGATTAGAGTTGTTCTTTTATAGTAGATTAGGTTGTGTGGATATAGTTGTATTAGGCTGAATGGAATTCAACCTAATAGATTACATGCAACCTGTTAGCAGAATGTTAGTCGTACATTTTTTAATTTACATTTTTGAGTGGCTTGAAATTTAGCTTTCGAATTTGTAATTTAATTTTTTTAATTTCCTAATAATAATAATAATAATAATTATTATTATTATAACATTAATAAAAACAATGAGAAGTGAAGAACTCATACCTACTTCGACAGCCGGACATTTTAACAGAACGATTACGTATTTACAAGATGCGTAGTCGTTCGCAAAAAAATGATAATAATAAAAACAGTAATAATAATGCTAATAATAATCATAACATTTTTTTATATATTTACAAATATTAAACATTTTTAGGTTTTTGAAGTGTTTAATAAGTTGAGTTACAATTGAGGATATATATTTTTAAATTGCCTTTTTATTGTCTAGAAATTTAAATAAATCATAAATTTTTTTTCTAATATTTAATAATATTGCATGTTTTTAATTTTGAAGATTTTGCGGACTGAAATTTAAAAAAAAATCACATTAATTTTTTTTGTCATCGATAGAAATCCAATATGGAAATTTTTTGTCTTCGAATTTTCGTGTTGACATTTCGGAATGTTGATCGTGAGCGCATCGCAGAATGCGACGACCGACAAAAAAAAAAAAAACAAAAGCCGCAAGCTCCGCCCAATCAGACCCCGTCCGCGTGTGTCATTGGACCGTATTTCCCCAATACAAACAAAACACTACCGACGATCAAAGTGCGTTTTGCGTCTCACTCGATTTTCACTGTCGCACTCGCACACAACATATGTCACGTGTAACGTAACGGTACGCAATTTGGTGTGAATTAATAACAAATAGTTATCAATTCACACCCTGCCTCTGGATTTGCAGATGTCGGCGGTAATTCGAGGAATTCGGGATGATTTTGAAATGTTGCTACTGAGGATTGCGATGGGCAAGGGCGTGCGACCCCCTCGTGCGTCCGGTGACAACCGATGACAAATTGGGGGGCCAATAAGTAGCATAGTAGCAATAAAATTATATTCATTTGAGACGATTGTGCGTTTTATTGCGGGGTTGTTAAGCGATTTTTGATATATTGCACGATGATGTTTTTATTGGTACATCAGTGGTCGATGTTAGGCCAAAATTTCACCGATAAATTACCTACTTAGAGGTTTGAAAAAAAGTCACCCTTGAGAATGTACTTTGTATACAGTCTGTTCACGGGAACATTCTTCAATAGCTTTTTTATTTAAAGAGATACAAACTTAGTTAAATGGACGAAGATTAAGTACCTTGCAATGCGCATTTCGCGCAATAAATTATAAAACAAAAGAACGTCGCGTTGCTAAGATACAAGCATAAAGATTAATTTTTTAAGTTGAACACCCTGTATATTTTTATATTTTTAAGTTGCTCTGGACGCCTGCTATAATTAACGATAAGATAATTTTTTTCTAGGATCGCTGGTTAAGGAGTTAAAAAATAAAGTAATAAAATAATAAAAATCAAAAAGCAAAAGAACTATATTGTTATCGATCCTTCTCTTGCAACAAGTTGTTTTACAAATGTTTTTCTTCCTTCGGACTGCATCAATATGTCTTATGCATCTCACATCAATAATAATAAAAGAAATTATTATAAATTATTTATTTACCACTATTATAATTATAATGAAATTTGCAAAATTATTTTCTCCAAAACTCTTTTAATAGCGGTTTTAGAGAAAAAATGCCTCATAATTAAATATAGCAGGCAACCAGTGCAATTTAAAAATATAAAAATATACAGGTTGTTCAATTTAAAAAATTAATCGTTACGCTTGTATCTTAGCAACGCGATGTTCTTTTGTTTTATAATTTATTGCGCGAAATGCGCATTGCAAGGTAATTAAACTTTGTCCTTTTAACCAAGTTTGTATCTCTTTAAATAAAAAAATTAGCTGTTGTAGAATAATTCGTGAACACCCAGAATGCAAAAAATTATTGTTCCTTACCCAGCGATCGTAGAGAAAAATTGTTTAAAGTTAATTATAACAGGCAACCAGAGCAACTTAAAAATATAGAAATATATAGAGTGTTCAATTTAAAAAATTAATCGTTATGCGCATTGCAAGGTAATTAAACTTTGTCCATTTAACCAAGTTTGTACTTCTTTAAATAAAAAAGTTATTGTAGAATTTTTCCGTGAACAAACTGTATATTGTAATTTTTATGAAAATTTGATTTAAACATTTTTTTTTTAATATTACATACTTTTAGGACAGACTGTATATGAAAAATTATTTACAGATAGAATATGAATTAATTATATAATACAGACTTTAATATCCTTCGATTGATTTTAATTGAAACAAACGATAAAAAATGATATATTTTGTGCTTCTTATATTCTCTATATACAGCTTGTTTATTTTCTAGGCTAACATTTGCCTAATTTACGATATGAAGTCTAAGTCGGGGCAATGGGGGTAAACACTTGAAAACAAAATGAGTTGTGCTTACAAAAATTATTAAAAAAAAATGTAAAAAAAAAAACGAGATGGTTTCTAAAACTATTGCTGAAAATTGTTAACAATTAGGATTTTTCTGACTATTACTCACTTTCAATATAAAATTGTTTAAACACAAAATGCAAAAAAAAAGTTTCTAAAACTACGGAAGGTCAACTGACTGAGGCTGTTAAAAAATTCTCCATAAGCAAAATGCAGAAAGATAAAACCTAGCACCTCAACCTAATTAATTTTAATTTCTATTTTTTTTAAATGTCAAAGAAACAAAACCTAAAGATTACACGAAAAACCCAAATTCTCAATTTTTTGTTATTTTTTTATTTGCTTGTATACCTAAAACCTGATTTATAGAATCACTAAAAATTTGATGGAGAACCCATTAGTCGAATTATTAAAAAAAAGAGATTTGATATTCAAATAAATTTAGGTTGATTAAATTAACGTAAATTAACCCAAACTAATTAGAAACACAATTAAACAATGTTGATTATTCAACTTAACCTAAAAATAATAATCTTTTTCCTAAAGTGAAGTAAAGTTAATAACATTTTAGGTTTGAGAATTAAACACTGTTGATTATTCAACTCAACCTAAAAATAATAATCTTTTTCCTAAAGTGAAGTAAAGTTAATAACATTTTAGGTTTGAGAATTAAACACTGTTGATTATTCAACTCAATCTAAAAATAATAATCTTTTTCCTAAAGTGAAGTGAAGTTAATAACATTTTAGGTTTGAGACTTGACAGATTGATTAATTTATCATAAATCAACCCAACCTAATTAAATACTATTAATGTGAGTATTTTATACCTGAAACACAAAATGCAAAAAAAAGATTTCTAAAACTACGGAAGGTCAACTGACTGAGGCTGTTAAAAAATTCTTCAAAAGCAAAATGCAGAAAGATAAAACCTAGCACCTCAACCTAATTAATTTTAATTTCTATTTTTTTTTAAATCTCAAAGAAACAAAACCTAAAGATTAAACGAAAAACCCAAATTCTCAATTTTTTGTTATTTTTTTATTTGCTTGTATACCTAAAACCTGATTTATAAAATCACTAAAAATTTGATGGAGAACCCATTAGTCGAATTATTAAAAAAAAGAGATTTGATATTCAAATAAATTTAGGTTGATTAAATTAACGTAAATTAACCCAACCTAATTAGAAACACAATTAAACAATGTTGATTATTCAACTTAACCTAAAAATAATAATCTTTTTCCTAAAGTGAAGTAAAGTTAATAACATTTTAGGTTTGAGAATTAAACACTGTTGATTATTCAACTCAACCTAAAAATAATAATCTTTTTCCTAAAGTGAAGTAAAGTTAATAACATTTTAGGTTTGAGACTTGACAGATTGATTAATTTATCATAAATCAACCCAACCTAATTAAATACTATTAATGTGAGTATTTTATACCTGAAACCTGAACTGTAAACGTTTGTATATTTTATCAATCGATTTATTGAATAAAATCTTTAAATCATATAACTTACATGAGTGCGAACAGCTCGTTTTTTTTTGTCTTCTTAATTTATAAAAAAATTTCAAATGCAAAATATAGAAGACAAAGTAGTTTCAAAAAGCAACGCTGAAGGAGACCGACGGTCTAGCTAGATTATTTTTATGTCTTGGGAAGAACTTAAAAAACTACAAGTTTACAAGAAAATGCAAAAATTAAAATGACTTGAAATTTAAAAGTTTCTTTAAAAATAAAATATTATTAGTGTCAAATTCTTGGTTGAAAATGTTTGAAATAATACTTATCTTTTATTCTTGAGCATCAACCAGTAAAACTGGTGAATAAATATATTTTATAGCACTTTGAGTTTTACTGGTTGATGCTTAAGAATAAAAGCATTATTAAAAATAAAATACAAAAAAATGCCTTCTAAAACAATTTTACAGGAAAGCCAACAGTCTCATTTTTCTAAATCTTAATCAATTAAAAAAAAAAAAAAAAATCCAATAGCAAAATGTAGGAAATAAAGTGACTTAAAATATCAAAGCAAACAATAAAGAACAAGTGTAGGTTTTTTTTTTAATCTTGAAAGTAATCTTAAAGCAATCTAAGAGAAATATTGGAAATAATTTTTGTTAAAAATAAAATACAAAAAAACACAAAACGGCTTCTGTACTCCAAGTAAGACCTCCAGCCTTAACGTCAGAGACAATTATAAAATTTTTCAAAAGCAAAAGGCAGAAAACAAAAATAACGCGAGTGTTGCTCAGGAAGGCCAATATTCAGGATTTTTATTCGTTTATTTAAAAAAAAAAATTGAATTATGTAAAAGTCACGTGACTTCCAAAGCAATGCTGAGGAATGCTGAGGAAGGTTTAAAGCGTTGTTAGTCCAAAAACTTCTTCAAGCCTTTGAAGCAATTAAGAAGAAACTTCAAAAGCAAAGTGCAGAAAATAAAATTAAGTTGTAAAGGCGACGTTGCGTAAGGCCAACAAATTAAGTCTTTCGTAATAAGGCCAAAGGGATTTTTTAAAATCGGCCGGAATTTAAAAAATCTTCAAAAGAAAAATGAAAACATATTTTCATACGCTATGTTGCAGAGGCCAGCAAATTTTTTAAATCCCTTTGAAGAAATAAACAAATGAAAACAATTAAAAAAAAAAAAAAATCAATAAAGTGTAGCAATACTTTATTGATTATTTATTTACAGTATAGTCTGGAGTTTCTCAGGTCTCATTATTAGGACTTTTGTTTTCTAATATTTTTCTTAATGTTTATTCACTTGACTATTAAATAAAAAAAATACTTTTATTATACATATATGACGTATGATAGCCATGATTGTGGATACATATTCTATATAACATTTCAAGGGGTCGTTTTCCACAAGAAAGGATGCAATTTAAACAATTTTTGTTTATAATTACAATAAAATAAAATATTTCTTTATAATTTTCGATAACGGACCGAACACAACCCAACTGACACGATCCATTTCCATTTCGTTCTTTAACTTTGGAACAATTATTTTTAGTTTCCCTCGAACAATAGATTCGCCACTGGATTTGATTCATTCTTCAAGGCTGCCTTGGTTTGAATTAGGTTGGGTTACGGAGCGAACCCAACCCAAGTGACATGATCCAACCTAATTAAATACTATTAATGTGAGTATTTTATACCTGAAACTTGAACTGTAAACGTTTGTATTTTATCAATCGATTTATTGAATAAAATCTTTAAATCATATCAGTTCTTCTGATTTTGGGAGTTCGTCGATTAGGCTGCCTTGGTTTGAATTAGGTTGGGTTACGGAGCGAACCCAACGCAAGTGACATGATCCATTTCCATTTTCTTTCTTGAACTTTGGAGCAATTATTTTTAATTTCCCTTTAACAATAGATCCTCCACTGTATTGGCTTCATTCTTCAAAGATCATAAATCAAAAAGCAGTTTTTCTGATTTTTTGGGTTTTCCGATTAGGCTGTGTTGGTTTCGATTAGGTTGGGTTAGAAATCTTCTTCTTCTGCTTATCTTTCATCCTCATGCCCCTCAAGGCTTTGAAAGAAATCAGAAAGCAGATATAAATTTTCAGGTATCAACTAATATTGTCTAATAAAATTACTATTATTAAAATTATTATTAAATAAAAAAATATTTTGTTCGTAGATCAAGAATAAAATGTTTCTTAAGTTCGTTTAGGTTGGTAGGAAATTGAAAACATTTTTCGTTAAAAAATCCGTTTCTTTAACTGGTTTGAAGAAAAGAATTTTGTTTAGGTTGAGTTGAAAATTTCGGGTTTGAAGACGAAATATTCGTTATTTTAAATAATTTAAGTTGGTTGAAAATTGAGTTCCTACAAACGAACTTGAAATTGATTAAGTTGATTAGGTTTTAAGTTGAAATATTCAACACTGATGAGCTTTTTTGTTATTGGAGTATTTATGCAGGTTTATATAGAAAGCAAACAATTCCTCAATCGAAAATTAAAATTTGTTGAAAATTCAACTTAAAAGCCTTTTATACACGAAAAATCAGGTACACAATTAAGGCTTTAGGTTGATATGCCAACACTTTTTAATTGTGTTCAATTAGGTTGGGTTGATTTAATATTATCATAAATAATTCGATCTGTATGAAATGCTTAAAGGGGTCACAGATTAGGTTTTAGGCATTAAAAGAATTTAGGTTTAAGGCTTAAATGTCCATACATTTTAGGTTTTGGGTATAAAATTTGTTTTAAAAAATGTTACAGAACATTAGTTTCTCTTTAATAATATCGTTAGGTTTTGTTAATTTGACAATTTAAAAAACTTTTCTAGGTATAGATTTCATATTTTTATTGTGGAATTAGGTTGACGATTTTATGTAATTATCAGCCTAATATCATTTTATTATAAAGCATTTAATTAATTATATTTCAGATGATTTTTCGAACAAAAAAAAATAGTAGAATGTAGGCTTTCACGGCCGTTGTCTATAGTAGTCACATAGTAGTAGGCTTTAGAAATCTTCTGACAGCACGATCAGCGAAACGTCAAGTGTAAACAGTAAACCACAGCAATACCCGAAATCCTCCTACTTTAAAATAAGTTTAACTATATTTTGGATAGACAATTTTAGGTTTAATTTTATTTAGGTTGGATTGGTTAATTTATGTAATTATTATGTTAAGAACTTAAAAATGGTTTGAATACACAAGGCTTTTAAGGAATTTTTTGAATAATTCAGTTGATGTGTTTCTCTATAAAATACTAATAATTCAGGTTTTAGGTGTGTAAAAAGTCAACCGAAAACTGAAAATTAAGGATTTTCGTTTTTTTTTCTTTAGGCTTGTTTCCTTAACATTTTGTAAAATCTTTTTTGTCGTACTTTTATTGTAGAATAGTAAAAAGTGGAAAAGAAAGTAGGTTGGGTTGGTACTAGGTTTATGTTCAATGAGTCAACATTTTTAGGTTTTTCGGTTGATTTAAACAAAAATTAATTGTTTTTAAGCCATAGAAATTGCAGGTTGTAGATATGATATGATATGATATGATATGATCAATCGATATTATTTAATTAGACTTATATGATTTTAATATTTTATTCAATAAATCGATTAATAAAATGTATAAACGTTCAGGTTTAAGGTATAGATCTATTAAGAAAAAATAATATTTTTAGGTTGGATTAAAAAAGTAGGTTGAGCAATCAATTTAATTGTGATGATTTATTCAGAAAAAAATTATGCTTTAAGTTGGATTGATAATTCAGGTTTTAGGTTGAAATGTCCACGCACTTTAGCATTTAATTATAATTTATTATAAATCAACCCAACCTAAAATTGTCAACGTAATCAAGTTTCTCTGTAGGAACGTCTCAATTTTCAACCAACCTAAATCATTTAATATTGATAATAAATCATCTTCAACCCTGAAATTCCAACCCAACCTAAACAAAAAGTAGATTGAGTATTCAATGAAGTTTAATTGCGATAACTTAATAAAAAAATATAATTATGCTTTAAGTTGTGTTGATAATTTAGGTTTTGGGTTGAAATCTCCACTCACTTAACAGTACCTTAGATTTGATTGATTTATGATAAATTAATCAAACCTAAAATTTGATTAACTTTAATTAATTTTAGGAAAAAGATTACTAATTTTAGGTTGGATTGAAAATTTCGGTTTAGTTGAATACTCTAACTTTAATTTTGTTTCTAATTAGGTTACGTTATGTTAATTTAACCAACTTAAAAGTCATTTGAATAACAAATGATTAATGTTAAATTAATCAACCTAAAAATTGTTTGATTATGAATCGATTTTTTTGAATAATTTTATTTTAATTTAGTTTAGGTTTTAGGCATAAAGTTAAAAAAGAAATTTAAAACCTAAAGTTGGATATTTTTTGTTCGATTTTTTTGGCATTTTGAAAAAATTGATTAAATTAATGATTTTTAAAACAATTTATTTATCACTGTAAACTTGGATTAAAAAATTGATTATACGAGTTTTAAGAATTAGAATAATTAGGTCTTTATTTAAAACGTTTAAAATTTAGGTTTTAGGCATAAAAAGTAAACAAGAAATTTAAAACCAAAAGTTGAATTTTTTTGGTATTTTAAAAAATTAAAAATTTAAATTAATTTATTTATTAAAAATTGAATACTTAGTCTCATCGATGTATACATGATAAAAAAAAAAAAAAACATGAATTATTACGACCATCTTTAACATCTTTACATCTAATCACACATCGTTCAACCAGACAGGACGTTCAATTACAACAAACGTCGAAAACAGACGACAATGGGCCTAAAAGACCACCGGTTTACCTGCAAGTTGACGTGGGGGGCGTCCTTTGGGCGGAGTCAACTCCCTAAACATGAGTTTCAAGTCAAAATATTTTCAGTACGATTTCAAAGATCTCGTCGATAGTTCGATTCCTACGGTCTCGCTTAATCTTTTGTTTGATTCGTTTGTTTTGTGCGTGTTGTGTTTTGTGTTTTAAGGATTAAAAAAAGTGTTTTTGTTGACGCACGAAGAGGGGGTTTATTATTAGGAAAAAATTCAACTATGACCGTTACTGGCAACTTCGGTATTATGCACAGGCCATGCTTTTCAGGATATCCTTTCCAAGGTATGAATTTCAGGATACGTCGATGTTTTTTTTTTCGAGTTTCATAAACAATTGCGTTTTCTAATGATTGATCCGATTTGTAATATCGACATCTAGGTTTTTGCTTCGAATTGATTGCAAAATTACAGCCGACGGACTTTTACTTTTCACGAAAGGTCGACTACCAATTTATGGCAACCCTAAAATTTATATATATATAAATATATAAAATGTGACACTAAAATTGTAAAACTTTCTCTTGTAGAAAATGTTTTATATAATGGAATTTTTTGCTACGGTAAAATCTTCAGTAATTATATTGATATTTTACAGTTAAATAAGTTTTTGTTTGTCTTTCAAGAAGAATGGGGAAACAGTAATATCTAAACTGTGTCACAATGAATATTTTTGTTATAGATATTTCGTTTAAAATCTTTGTGTTTGAAATTTTTAAACAATTTATAACTGGGTTGAAAATAAATTTATTAAATAAATGTTAATTGTTCAAGTGGATAATACAAATTTTGTGTTATTCCTGCCAATTAATTTTTAAAATATTGTCTCTTTTCTTTAATATTTCCTCATATATTTTAAAAATGCTTCTAAACTAATTTAAAAAGTTTTCCCCATTGATTTTAAAAATACTGCGAAATTAATTTTTAAAATATTCCCCTATATATTTTAAAAATATTTCGAAAGTAATTTTTAAAATATTCCCTCATACCTAGACTTTAAAAAACTTCGAAATTTGAAATCTATGGGGAATATTTTAAAAATGTTCCTATAGATTTTAAAAATACTTGAAAACTAATTTTTAAATATTCTTCAAATTTAACTTTAATCTGTTCGAATTAATTTTTAGAATGTATTCGAATTAATTTATAAATATTCGAACAAATTAATTTTAAAAACGTTCCCTTGTAGATTTAAAAAATAACGATCAAATAAAATCTAAACTTCATCATAAATTAAGCAGATTTCAAACCAACAAAACCCAGCCTAATTAGGCTTAAATTTAATTTTATTTCTTGTCAATGTTAATTCAACTCAAACGAACCCAACCAACCTAAGTCAGCATAGCCTAATTGAACCCAACCTATTTCAACTCACGATTACTCAACCAACCTATTTTTGCTTTTGTTTTAATACAGACAAGTGGATATGCTCGAATTAATTTTTAGAATATATTCGAATTGATTTATAAATATTCGAAAAAATTAATTTTAAAAATATTCCCTCGTAGATTTAAATTTCTTTTTAATTAATTAATTTTTTAAATGTTCCCCATTTTAATTCAAAAACATTCTTTAAGCATGCACGTAAGCTTGCACTCCCTTTAATTGCAGAATTTACTGGATTTTTTAGGTGCATTTATTTTTATTAACAAAATTACACATATTTTAGTTTTTCAACCTTTAGGTTTCCAAATCAACTCAATTCAAAATTATGGTTAATTTTTCTACAAACGGCGCCAACTCACCCAAACTTAAATCAACTTAGGCCGAACCCAACCTATTTCAACCTATTTTTGTTTTTGTCTTTGTATTAATAAGTGAACATATTATTATTATTAAATAAAAAAATACATTGGTTGTAGTTCAAGAATGGGATGTTAAAGAAATTTTAAATTTTGTTCAGGTTAGTTGAAAATTGTAAATATTTTCTTTAACTTGTTTCAAGAAAATAATTTATTTATTTAGGTTGGGTTGATAATTTCAAATTTTAGGTACACAAAGAGATTATCAAATCTTAAACCTAAAATTTGATTGACTCAATCTATTCAGGAAAAAAACACAACTATGTTTCATCTTTATGTTGAATTAAGAATTTGAGTTTTAGGGGTTTTAAGATTTTATTGTAAGAAAATTCCGACTTTATGTTCAAAACGATCCAATAAAACCTAAACTTCTTTATAAATTAAGTAGATTCCAAACATATACAACAAAACCTAATTAGGCATAAATTTAATTTTTTATCTTGTCGATATATAATTCAACTCACCAACTCAATCAACTTAAGTAAATTTAGCCTAATCGAAGCCAACCTATTTCAATTCACGATTACTCAACCAACCTATTTTTGCTTTTGTTTTAATACAGACAAGTGGATATTTTGATTTTTTCAATTTTGATGAGTTAAAATCGTTTGGTTGAGAAATAGTACTTTTTGCTTCAACATTTTTGTTCGAAGTAAGGTTGAACATTTTTTTAAATTTTAGTTAGGTGAGATTTAATCATGTTTCGATTAGATGGATATTTTAGGTTTTAGTTCGCAATAATCACTCAACAGTGTTTAAATGCGTTTTAGGTTGTCTGACAGATATTTTTGTTATGCATTTAATTAAGCTTTTCCATTGAAAGTTAGGTTTAGGTTTGCCTAGTTAATTTTTTGTTTAATCCGATTGGTTATAGTCATTATAACCCAACTATTTAAGAAAAAATGTGTAATTTTTATTTGCTATTTTGGCAGTGTTTGCCTTGAGGATCATGTTTAAATTCAATATATACAGGTTATAGGTTTTAAATTTAATAGTTAGGTTGTTGCAAATTGTTTACGATTGTAAAAATACAGCTGTTTGATTTAGGTTCGGCCTACCACAGCGAGCCTGATAATTTAAAGACGCGAAAAATATGATAATCTTTGACTATACGAGATGTCGATTATTAGGCTTTCAGGTTTAATACCGAAAATTATTAATATCAAAAATGTAATGTTAGGTTCGGTAATGATATTACAAGAATTTGTCGAATAAAACTCAATCCAACCTAATAAAAATATATATAAATTCTTTTATTGCTAAAAAATAGGTTTGTCTACTGAATAAATACGACACCTTTATATGAACATTGTTTTGAAGTTGATATTTAGGCTTCTGTTTTGAAATTTAGGTTAAAAACTAGGTTGAAAAGTAGTAATCACAAACGCAAGTGAGTTTAAGTCAAACCAAAGTAATCTGATTCCAAAGTATTTCTACTTGAATCAGATTTCTAGGTTTTGCCATTTAGGCTTCCATTTTAGAATTTTAATTTTTAGCCATGAAATTGCAAACTTACTTTTAAACCTAATTTTCATCTTAGTTTACAAATTACATTATTTATAAGATTTAGATTAACTACAAACGGAAGTGAGTTGAAATTAAACCAAAGTATTTCTACTGGAATCAGATTTCTAGGTTTTGTAATTTAGGCAGTTTGGAATTTAGGTTTTTAGGTTCATAATTTTTTTCTGCACTCCAAACCCAAGATACCCGATACCTAACTAAATATTTCCAAAGATAAACATTAAAATTTGTAAATATTATTGAAGTTAGCAATTAGGCTTTTCTGTTTAAAATCACTTTTAGGTTAAAATTATTTTGTTTCTGCAACCCCTATCTAACCACGATTCTTAGTTTTTAATAAAGAAGGCTTTCATCAGAAACGAAAATTAGGTTGTGCTGAGTTGATAAGGTTTGCCTTAAAATTACATACTTACTTTTAAAACGACAAATTGCATTATTTGCAAGATTTAGATTTTACACCAGTTTAGGTTTAAAGTTTGGAAATTATAATATTTCGGGTTGAAAATGAAAAAATGGGTTGAAAATTATGCTGAATATTTTTGAAGATGATTTTTATCAATATTTTACTTTAGGTTTAGGTTGTGGCTTTACGTCTTCTTATCAACATTTTATTTTAGCTTTAAGGTTGTAGCTTTAGGCGTTATAATCAACGTTTTGATTTAGGTTGTGTAACATATTTAGGTTTATTTTGAAATGTTCGTTTTTTAGGTTGTCGTTTGTTTTAGGTCAGGGACGCGTCAACCAATTAGGAGGCGTTTTCATCAACGGACGTCCACTTCCCAACCACATCCGGTTGAAAATTGTCGAAATGGCCGCGGCGGGCGTCCGACCTTGCGTAATATCCAGACAGCTTCGGGTTTCCCACGGCTGCGTCAGCAAAATTTTAAACAGATACCAGGTGTGTGTAAAAAAATGTGAACGACCGAGATTCGAACCCCAGAAAAGACTCCACGGTCCGTCTCGTCCCTCAAATTTCGCTGCTTCAGATGTGTTAGACGCGATTTTGTTTCAGGAGACCGGATCCATAAGACCCGGAGTAATTGGCGGTTCGAAACCTAGGGTGGCCACGCCGGAAGTGGAAACGCGCATCGAACAGTACAAACGTGAAAATCCTTCGATTTTCAGCTGGGAAATACGCGATCGACTCGTCAAAGAGGGGATTTGTGACAGGAGCACCGCGCCCAGCGTTTCCGCCATTTCTAGGTTGCTCAGAGGAAAAGGTGGCGATTGCGATGGTTAGTTGTTTTTTTTTTATATGGATATCAAATTCAAAAATCCTGAAACAAGCAAAAGATACTTTCAGATATTTTTACATAGTTTAGGTTGTACAACCTAGGTTTGTTAGTATTTTATATTCTATTTAAGCTTTAATGCTAATTTAAATTTTAAGGCACATAAAATAAAACTATTATAGGTATAATTGTAATCTAGGTTTACCAAAGTTCAAAGTTTTGGATTAGTTTTTCATTAAAGGCAATTTAAACCTAAATTGTTTAAGTTAGAATACTCTAGAGTTTTATTGACTCCAACGTAATATAATATATATTCAATTGGATGTTTATTTTTGAATTAGGTGTTTAATGCTACGGAAAATAGCTTTAGGCAAACGATAAATCAAACTTAAATTGGATTCTGAAGAATAGGTTTAGGTTTCGATTCAAATGACTTTCATTACAACTCAATGGATGCAAGTTTAAATTCGAATATAGTGGTAAGAAATTTTTTTAAGCAAAAATTATTTATTATTAAACCTAAAATTATTGTAGGTTTATGGGCCGTCCTGTGTATTGTAAACAAAGTAAAACATTTTTGGCACCAACCTGAATGTTTTTATATTTTGATTTTATTTGAATCGAGTTTTTGAGATTTCTTAGAAAATGTTTGATCCACTTATGATTAGGTTTGTTCAGGTTTCGAGTTTCTTTAAATTTCTTCAATTTGTTAAGAATTTCTAAATTAAACACAAATCGGAAGAGCTTTAAGCGAAGAAGTCCAATCACGATATCTAAGACTTAGGTTTAAGCTTAAGCACTGGTTAGGTTTTTTACTTTCTGATGCAATTAGTTTCTCTTTGAATTTTATACTCTTTAGGTTGCAATCCTAGTAATAGCCTAAGGATAATTTTGTGATGAACTAAGTTCTAGGTTTGAGCTAGGTTGTAAACTGGAGTTAGGTTGTTAGAACACCAAACCTAATAGGCATTTTCCGTGCTTAGGTTTTATTGATTTTGTATCAATTTTGAAATTGTTTAAACATACCAGGCTTATAGATTTATGGAATGTAATATAATTATATATTTAATATTATGTTTAATTGTTGAATTTGTCTGATTAGGTTTTTACTGTTTAGGTTTTTAATGACAAACTTCAAGATTTATGTGATTAACGCCGGTTGTTTTTAGAGAAATTGGATTGTACGAAATTCATGAACAATTTTTAGGTTGGGTTGCGCTTAGGTTCCGATAGGTTTTTAGGTTTTATTGATTTTTGGAAAATATTTTCGTAAACAGATTGATCGTGTTTCCAATTCGTCACACATTATGTTCAATTTTATCAACATTGAGTTTAGGTTGATTAGGTTGTAATTGATTTGTTCTAAATGAGAAATTTCTGTATTTAATGTAGGTTGCGTTTTCTAAATTTGTGGTATATTTGCAAGAAATTCGCCTAAGATCTTGCACAATTTTTAGGTTTCTCTTTAGGCTATTTGGACATGTTCTGTTGTCTCAATTAGTTTATTTAAAATATTAATAACTGAATTCGAAGTTTCGCTCAAAATTCAATACGTTTGCACGGAATTCATACGACATTTGTGCTTAATGTTTAGATTTTTATGAGATTAGGTTATTGAAATAAATTAGATTTATTTGTTTGTTTCGTTTGTGTCAGTGATGAGATTCAAGTCATCGCTTTTGTTATCAACTTAACTATAACATATATATATTTTTAATTAAAAAAAAAATTTTTTAGGTTGCACTTGATACCAAATCTTGACAGTTATCATTAATTTTTTTAATCAGTCGAAGTTTATATAATCTAAATTTAGAATTTCTGTTTGCTAGAAATAATTTAAATAGTTTAGGTTTATTGAGTTTTGCAGGATATTTTCAAAACTATTGTTTAAATTGATTAGGTTTCTTAAAGTATTACGAATTTAATTCTATCAAGATTAATGGTCAACATTGACAGTTTAGGTTTTAATTATTGTTTGGAAATTTGATGAAATTGAAAATATTGCACGAAATTTGGACACAATTTAAACAGATTATGTTATCTTGGACATTTTTTTTTAAACGCAAATACTGATGACCGTAAAACCAACCTAAATAATTAAATTACCAACCTAAAATCAACATAAATTAGATAAATGATTTGAATGGAAATTTTGGATTTTTCGTTTTCGAAACAGTTTAAACAGGTTAGGTTAGACTTAGATTTTTTCGAAAATTACTGTTTAAACTGATTTATTCATGTTGTTTAGGTTTAGGCTTAAGGAGTTTATTCAAACTTTGTAGAAAATGTGTTTTCAGGTTTAGTAACAAATTCTAGAAGAATTGCGAGATTTGTTCACAATGTTTAGGTTTCTATTAAGTGTTCAATTTAGGTTGCTTAGGTTTCACTGTATACGAATTTAGTCAAAACTTATTGTAATTTGTAATTAAGGGTTTCGGTGATAAAGGAATGAAATTCACGCAAGGTGTTTAGGTTTATGCCTGAAGCTCTTTAAACAAATTAGGTTGCTTCAAACAGTTTAGGTTTAAACAATTGTGTTTGTTTTGTTGAGCTTTTTATTTGGAATTTTCCAGGTTGAATTCGAACTATTTAGGTTGAAACTGATTTTGTGTTACTTATAATTTGGAGACGCTACAGGTTTTATAAGTGAGACAATTTAGGTTTTAAATTATACGATTTTTAGTGATGATTTTTGCCTTTAATTCAGTCTACTTTGATCACATCGATCCAAAATTTTACTGAGCTTTTAGCATTTTATCAATTGATTTTTTTTAAGATCTGGGGATTTTTGGGATTCAAGGAGCAGTTTTTATTGGGTTGTTTACAATTTTTTATACAAGTCTTTCCAAGTTTCCCTTATTTCCAATTTTATTATTTTTTATTAATTATTAATTTTATTACAATTATCTTTATTATAAAATCGTTGTTGATTTTTTACTATTTTTTCTTTGTGATGAGTTTTTGAATGTTTATTGAATATATACAGTCTGTTCACGGGAACATTTCACAATAGCTAACTTTTTTATTTAAAGAGAACAAAATTAGTTAAATGGACAAAGTTTCAGTTACTTGCGATGCGCATTTCGCGCAATTAATTATAAAACAAAAGAACATCGCGTTGCTAAGATACAAGCTTAAAGATTACGATTAAGATTTTTTAAATGGAACCCTGTATATTTTTAAGTTGCTCTGGTTGCCTGCTATAATTAAACATAAGATTATAAGATTATGTTCCCGTGAACAGACCGTATATAAAATATGAAGCAAATTATTCGGATAGTAATTGCAACATTTGTTGAAGAAATTCGCATTTTGTGATTTCACAAAACTTTCAAAATGTCACCGATTTATCGGACCGTTTAATTCTGGGAAATTTTCTATTACGACCCATTTGCACGAACTCTAGACAAAAAAATGAACAAATTCTACGAAAAAAAGTGAATAATGAGGTGCAATTTAGCCGTCAAATTTTTCTACAATTACCGCGGCGTTCAGTCATATCGAGGAAAAAAGAAACGGTGTAGACAATGCTTCTCGTGACAAAGTGCGGACCACCAACATTTTTGTTTCATAAACTACAGGATACAGTCGACCACCACGACGATGTTGTAATAATCGTCGATTGTTTTTCCAACCGGTCTACTGGCCAACTATGGATAATTGTAAGTTACGGTTATTGAGCGCGGACTATATAAAATGGCCGTCGTTTGAAAATGGCGGATGCTCAAAACTTAACTGTACCTTGAGTTTTTTCCCAATTAATTCGAACTTCCGACGTGTCATTTTTTCAAACGCATTTGTTTCCAAACAACCTTCGATCGAAGGAAATTTTTTCGCACGTCCTGAAACATAATTCCTTTTAAAAGGGGGTGGGGGTGCGCGGCGGCTCCGAAACAAACGACCATCGCACCGGTCTAACATCAAAAGTATCGCGTTACCTTCGACTCGCCGCAAAAGTAAAGTCGTTAATAGATTCGGAATGACGTAACAGATTGCTTTTGTTTTTTTTTCTTTCGGCATTTCCCGCTACCTATTTAAAAAGGGGCGTCGATACGAACACATTTGTTCTCACTTTCGGTGCGAGCCGACTACGATATAGAAATACAATACATGACAAGTATTTTTTTTGCAATTCAATGAAAATAAAATTAATAATTTAAAACAGAAATTCATTAAATAAAATTCAAGGAAATTTATTCATATGGGATGTAATTTAAATCAAGCATGCCGTGATCGGTAAGTATACTTGATAAATATTAATGACATTTTTTTAAATAATGTCAAATTGTTTTATTGACACACGTTTATCTTTAGGTTTTTATGCTGATTACAAAAGTAACTTGTTACGTAAATACGGTAGGTCGTGGGGAAAACTAACTAACTAACTAACTATATTATAGAAAGCTTTATGTCGTTTATTAGAAGTTTCGAAAAAACCACCATCCATACAAACGAGAATAAAGAGCTTTTCTGTTTTGAAAAATGACACTACGTGATGAGCCATAGAGCTTTCAAGTATGAAAAAACGTCAATTATACTAAATGTATCTAAAATATGAATTTTTGGAACAAACACGAAAAACTACGCACTCAAACTTAGAGCTTTATTGTGGGATGTATTCACGAAAGCTCAATAATTTGTTGATGACTTGATCATCAATTACACATTAGTTATATTTAAATTCGTAATGAGCTTTTAATACCGAGTAATAAAAAAATGAATTTCTTGATGTAAAGCACCATCTTGAACCATAAAGCACACATAATTATAAGTATCATTGACATTGCTTTGACATCATTGCTTTAAGCTTTAAAAGGATTTAATAATTCCAAGCTTTGTTCAGTAAAAAAGCTCATTTTTTCAAAATTTTCATAATGAAAACTGTACCAAAAGCTTAACTTGCAATGAGAACACATTTTGAAAAATCAAGTCTCAAAAGAAAACAAATTAAAACAATAGCTTTACTGATAATCAATAAATTTATTTTTTTGGGAAACCGTTGCCACAGAATTAATTATTTTTGAGCTTTTTGCCGAACACGCAAAACGGATTCAATAATCAATGCTTTATTATATCAAAAAGCTCACTTTTCAAAATGTTGAGGACAGCTGAACCAAAAGCTCGATTTGCAAGCAGCGTTCATACAAAGCTTGTTTTGAAAAGCTTCTAACAGCAAAGACGTATTTAAGCATAATGTTTAGTTGTTACCAAATTAAAGCTCAAATTCGAAAACGCTAACATTTTTATTCCTTCTAGGAATTAATTTGATTTTTATTGAGGTTTTTATTAAAATTCAGTCAAACAAATTGAAGCTCAAAATAGATTAAAACTTACAAAAGCTTCATTGATAGATTTAATTTTTTGGGAAATGGATTTAATAATCAATACTCTATTCTGTTAAAAAGCTCACTTTTCAAAATTTGTTGAAAGCTGAACCAAAAGCTCGACTTGCAATGAGCACTCAAACAAGAAAGCTCATTTTGACAGCTTCAGATACTACGACGTGTAAACTTTGAGTTTAATGTTTAGGTTTCACCAAATTAAAGCTTGAACCCGAAAGCATCGTTTAATCACTTTTATATTAATAGGAATTAATTGGATTTTTATTGAATCAAAAGCTCGAATTGCAATGAGCATTCATAGAATACAGCTCATTTTGTAAATCTAATAGTAATGACTTTTATATTTATAGGAATTAATTGAATTTTTATTGAGCTTTTTGTTAAAATATTGGCGAAACAAGTTAAAGCATGTAAAACAGAATTAAAATTTACAAAAACTGATATTCAATAAATTTGTTGGGAAATTATTGTACAGAATTAATTACTTTTGAGCTTTTAATAAGAATTTTTTAACTGAGCTTTTTGCTGATCACAAAGCAAACAAATTAAAGCTCAAACCAACCTATTGAAACTCAAAAAAACTTTTGAAAGTTAATAGTAAAGGCATTAAATGAAAACATTAATTCAAAGCTTTGTTTAAATATATCTATATTACTAGGAATTACTTGGATATTTATTGAGCTTTTTATGAAAATATGGGTCAACAATGTTAAAGCTCAAAAATAGATTAAACTAAACTTAATTTTTTGAAAAATTGTCTCAGTATTAATTATTTTGAGCTTTTTGTCGAATACGCAAAACGGATTTAACAATCAATGCTTTATTCTATCAAAAAGATCATTTTTCAAAAATTTTAGGCCAGCTGAATCAAAAGCTCGATTTGCAAGCAGCGTTCATAAAAAAGCTTGTTTTGAAAAGTTTCTAATAGCAAAGACGTATACATTTTAAGCTAATGATTAGTTGTTACCAAATTAAAGCTCGAATTCGAAAGATTCGTTCAAAAATTTTTATTAAAATATCGGTTAAACAAATTGAAGCTCAAAACAGATTAAAACTTACAAAAGCTTCATTGATATTCAATAGATTTCATTTTTTGGGAAACTATTGTCTCAGAATTTATTATTTTTGAGCTTTTTGCCGAATACACAAAACGAATTTAATGATCAATGCTTTATTCAGTTAAAAAAGCACACTTTTCAAAATTTGTTGAAAGCTGAACCAAAAGTTCGGCTTGTAATGAGCACTCAAACAAGAAAGCTCATTTTGACAGATACTAACGACGTGTAAATTTTGAGTTTAATGTTTAGGTTTCACCAAATTAAAGCGTTAATCCGAAAGCATCGTTTAATCACTTTTATATTAATAGGAATTAATTGGATTTTTATTGAATCGAAAGCTCGAATTGCAATGAGCATTCATAGAATACAGCCCATTTTGTAAATTTAATAGTAATGACTTGTAAATATTGATTTTAATGTTTAGGTTTCATTAAATTAAAGCTTTAATTCAAAAACTTTGTTCAAACATTTTTATATTTATAGGAATTAATTGAAGTTTTATTGAGCTTTTTGCTGATCGCAAAACAAACAAATTAAAGCTCAAACCAACCTATTGAAACTCAAAAAAGCTCTTAGAATGTTAATAGTAAAGGCATTAAATAAAAAATTTAATTCAAAAGCTTTGTTTAAATATTTCTATATTACCAGGAATTACTTGGATATTTATTGAGCTTTTTATGAAAATATTGGTCAACAATGTTAAAGCTCAAAAATACATTAAACTAAACTTAATTCTTTGAAAAATTGTCTTATAATTAATTATTTTGAGCTTTTTGCCGATTGCAAACAAATTAAAGCTCAAACCAATCTACTGAAACTCAATAAAGCTCTTGGAAAGTTAATAATAAATATTCAAAAGCTTTGTTTAAATATTTCTATATTAGCAGGAATTACTTGGATATTTATTGAGCTTTTTATGAAAATATGGGTCAACAATGTTAAAGCTCAAAAACAGATTAAACTAAGCTTAATTTTTTGAAAAATTGTCTCACAATTAATTATTTTGAGATTTTTGCCGATTGCATTAAAAAAGCTTGTCTACTAAATTTTTGCTCAAAAACACAATTAAATCCGTTACAAAAAAATTTTCATTTAAGCTGTCCACTGAACACAAAACAAACAAACTAAAGTTCGAAACAATCAATTTAAATTTAAAATCCTTGAAAAAGCTCAAAAAATTGCCTTTATTACGAAATTTTTGAATAGAAATTAATTGAAAATACCTGTTTCCAGAGCTTTTTGTCTAAATTAAACTTGCACACATTAAAGCTCAAAACCATTAAATATTTCAGGATTTTCAAGTGATTATTTTTTCGGAATAATTTTTTTGTTGAGCTTTTCGTTGAATACAAATTGAAGCTTAAAACAAACTGCTATTTGTTTGAGAAGTTTAATTTATTAATTCTGCTTACGTATTTTTTTTTTGTCAGGAATGCAAGTGTTAGGAAAGTGTATATTCTGCAAGATACCGATGAGAAAAATGAATTTTTGAAAAATATTTATTAAGAATTTTTTTCTTCGTTTTTGATTATAAATATATATTTTTAGAAATTTCAGCTAAAATATAGCTTAAATAGTGAAAGCTCAGAAACAATCTATTGTAACTTAGAAGAATGCACATACATTTTTCAAAATTGTTTATTACAATTTCTCCGACTGAAAATATATCCCTTTCTGGAGCTTTTTGTCAATTTAGAGCTTAAAAAAAATAACCAACTGAAGATAAAAAACAACCAGCTGAATCTCAAAAAAACACTCCAACAGTTTTCAAAATTATTCAATACATTTTCGGTATCTGAAAATCGTTTTCTTGAGCTTTTTGCTAATTTAGGGTTGAAATTAAATTAAAGCACGAAAAAAGCAACCGAAGCTTTTACAATTTTCATAATTATTCGCTACATTTTCTGTATCTTCTGTTTTTTTTTCTTGAACTTAATGTTCGCAAATTAGAAATCAAATAAATTAAACACAAAAATAAACAGTTAAAGCTCAAAAACAATCGATTGAAACCCAAAAAAAGCTTTTACGATTTTCAAAATTATATACCGTATATTCTATGTCATATTGCTATTTTCTTGAGATTTTTGCCAATTTAGAGTTCAAATTAAAGCTCAAAAACAAACAGTTGAAGCCAGAAAACAACCGAAACTAAAAGAAAGTTTCTGTTGTTTTTAAAATTATTTACTGTGCTTTTTGTATTTGGAAATATATTATATATTTTTTGAGTTTTCTGCCAATTTAGAGATCAAATAAATTAAAGAGCGATTCTTTTTTCGAAAATACATTGAGTCAAAAAGCTCATATTTGGTATTTTTATTTTTAAATGTGAAACGAATGTTTTAAAGCTCAAATAATAATTAAAAAATATTATGCTTTATCACTCAAAAACTTATTTGTTTTATTAGACCATCATTTTTTAAATAAAATCAACCCTTTCCAATTAATTACCAACAACTCTAAATTTTTTGAATTGTTTGTACTGATAAGAATTTTTTTTTATTTAACATTTAAAATTCCATGCAAAAATTCCATCAATCAAGCATAAGGAGTTTGAATAAAAAATTGCTTTACATATTAAAATTAACACTTTATGATTGTAAGTAGTGTTTCTAAAGTTATGACATTTTATCTTACAAAACAAACTATTGATTAAATCCTTAGTTAAGACTCGGCAAAATTAAATTAAATAATAGAAATTAATTTATCTTTTAATTGAACTTCGTATAAAATCTAATGTTTAAGTTTATAAATAATTTAATAATTAAAGATCATTTGATTTAAATTTATAAATCTAATTTGTTGTGTATAGTTTAGTGATAAAATTAATTTAAATTATTATAATTTTGTAAAAATATTATTAGAAAATTTTCAATTTAAAAATTGTTTAAATTACAAACTGTTCAAAGTGGAATTTATTTAAATTAGAAAATTTTCAAAGTAGAATTTATTTAAATTAGAAAATTTTCAAATTAGAAAATTTTCAAATTAAAAATTGTTTAAATTACAAACCGATCAAAGTAGAATTTATTTAACTTACAAATTGTTCAAACTAGAAGGGTTTCGAATCAGAAATCAAAATCAGCTAGATTATCTAAAAATTGAATTCAAAATGATTTGATGTGATTTTTTGACTTTTTAAAACGTAGAAATTTTAGAATGAAATTATTCAAACAGCAAATACAAACAATTGCCATTATAATTAAAAAAAAAAAAAAAAAATCTAAACGGAAATTTAATAATTAAAGCGTTTTTAATTATTAAATTAATTAAATCTAACATCATTTTTTTTGTCTCACCCTTCAATGACATCCGACAGTAATTTGCGCATCAAAGTTCTAATTGACTTGCTCAGACCTCATAATTAATCTTCTAGTCTCTCCCGCCCCCTTTCGGCGGAGATCTCGCGATTAAGACATTTATGCGCATAAATTTAATTCTTTTTCCTTGCAGATAAATCCACGGATAACGAGGCCGGTTCGGATTGCGACAGCGAACCGGGAATACCGCTCAAGAGGAAGCAGAGAAGATCCAGAACGACGTTCACGGCTCATCAGTTGGACGAATTGGAAAAGGCTTTCGAAAGGACGCAGTATCCGGATATCTATACGAGGGAGGAGTTGGCGCAAAGAACTAAATTGACGGAAGCCAGGATTCAGGTTAGTTTTTTTTACGATTTTGTTGATTACTTTCGGTCCAATAATATTAATTACATTTTCATACATTTGATAGTTTCTGTTTTGTTTTGCTTTTTTTTGCGATTTTATGTGGTCTTTTTAACAATTTTCTGGAGTTTTCTACTTTTTACTTTTGCCGCTTCTTTTCTTGCAATTTTTTCTAACTTTCATCCCAACTAATCCTTCAAGTTATCATGCAATCCTCGTTCTTTTCACATGCTTTTTTGACAGTTTTATGACTTTTTCCCTTTCCATCGTTGTCTTTTCCTCTTGTACCTCTTAGCCAGTTTTTTCTACGTATTTTTTCTCCCTTCACACATATTCCAGTTTATCCAACCGTTTAATCATTTTCTCTCTTTCCCACTTTATTACTTTAATCCTTCGATTCTCTTTACTCATATTTGGAACCCTTTCTGAAGCTACCCATACCATTCTTATCTGAAACTGATGCACAGCTCCATCTCTCGGTGAACGCCGTAACATCATTGATCGCTATGTATGACGACGGGTTTATTCGCCTAACTAACTAACGTTAGTCTAGGTGAGCGTTAAATGTATGTCAAGCTTGTTATCTCAAAACAAGCCATTCTTATCAAAATTTCCACCATAAAACTTATGTTTCTACAATTCCTCTCCCTCTTTTCATAAGGATTTTTTTCAAATCAATTAATCAAGCATAATTTTTCTACCCTCTTCTTTGTTTTACTTTCTTACCTTTTTTTCGCGCCTGCTTCTTCTTTTTCTGCACGCATTACATTTTATTTTTCTTCACTCACTCTTCTATTATTGTTTGTCTTTCGTTCTCGCATTTTCTCCGGTGTTTCTTATTTTTCGTCGAGTTTTGTCACCTCTTATTTCATCGATATTCGAAAATTGGAAATGTTCCTCTATAAATTTATCCAATTTTTTATCTACCTCTCCATCCATATCCCAAAGTTAAAAATAACATATGTAATACATAACCTCAAAGTAATTTGTTTCATAAACAGAAACTTTATATTGAAGTTTTTGATGTCTCACAACCTAAGCCTAAAATTTATAAAGTATGTATCTTTATTACAAAAGGTGTTAGTTTGGTGTACCGTACAGATATTGCTTGAGATAAACTTAAACCTACTGAGCATGAATCAACTCAACTCAAACCTAGGTTGAACGTGAAGCAACTCTACCTACATTCATATCAACTTGGTTCATAATATACATATTTGTTCATTGGCTTTTACCTTGTTAAACCTAATATTAATTGAGACAAACCTAACTTAAACCTAATATTAATTTATTTGTGAATCAACTCATCCTAGCTTGTCAAATTATATTGCTTTAAAGGTGCGTTCGGTTTTACAATTATTTTGGTAAAACAACCGAAAATAAAACAATCCCAACCTAAACCTAATATTACGTGCGAATGGATATCTATCACGACCTAAAGGAAGTATGTTTAAAAATGTCTTTTTAAAGGAACTTTTAAGAAAACCATTTGGAAGCCAACCTAAACCTTGAACACAATTTCAACCTAAAGTTTTAACACATTATCAGCATAAATCTAATTTATGTAAAATATGATTCGATCCAAACACATCCAAATTATTTTAAAATTACCAATTTTAGCATTTTTACAGAAACAATTTTTTAACCTCCTCAAGGCATCTTAACACATCTACAACCTAAACCTAATGTTATCTAAGTATTATCTAATGTCTAATATGAATTAATAATTCTTGTCTCAAATTAATTGTTTTAAAGCAAGTATTTTTCAAATGTTATAGGTTTTTATTCTGGTAAACCTAACATGATCGCAATCTCAACCTTTTAGGTTTATTGTTCTGTTGGGCAATAAAACATATTATTATTATTATTATTATTATTAAAAAATAACTCTTTTGGACATCAAATTAAATAGATTTATAAGAACGATTTTTTCAGTTCCTTTAATTTTTTTAGTTATAAACTTTTATTTTAGTAAATGCACCTAAACCTAAACCTAACATTAAGGGTTGAGTATGAATTGCATCCACGCATCGAAACTTTTTCATAAATTTGAAACATCTGTTTTTTTTAATCTCACGTTTTTTGAATATTGTAAACCTAATAGTAAGTAACTTAACACCTAAACACCTAAATCTAATAATACGTCATATGTATATGAATCGAAGCTTTAATTTGTTTTATAAACTTTTCAATTGTATATATTTTTGTAAACCTACCAGTAAGCAACTTAACGCATTCACAACCTAAACCTAAAATATATCGCGGGTGGGAAGAAATAATGCCAACCTTAAAACCTAAAAATTTTTAAGAAGAAATATTTAATTATATTTATTTTTTAAATTGCTTTAGGCACAAAATTTGTTCTAGGTAGGTTTACTAGCAGGAACCTCAACCTAAATTTAATCTATTTTTAATTAACAACTCATCCCAACCTAAAATCAAAATTTTTTATAATGTTTTTTTACGAAATTTTAGTCGGATAAAATCAACTGGAAGTAGTTTAACACAACCTAAACCTTAAACACAATCGCAACGCAACCTTAAGAACAATCGCTTTAACGGAATCTCAAACTAAACCTTCAACTCAATCTCAACCTAAATTTTTAACACAATATCAACCTAAATTTTTAACACAATATCAACCTAAACCTAATGTTAGGTAGTGAGTGAACAATTCATCCCAACCTAGAATCAAACGGTTTAAATCGTTTTTTAAGTTATTCAGACAATTTGTTAAATTCCGCCGAAAGTAACTTAACATAACCTAAACCTAATTACCCAACAAACTTAACTAAACCAACAAATCATAACGTAAATATATTAGCTTTAGTGTTAAGTATCAAAGTGGGCATCAAAGAGGGTTTATATACATTTTTTATCATAATTTGACTTTATTAAATGAGCTCAAAACCGAAACTTAAACCTAATATTAATTATAACCCAACTAAAAAAATTGTTTCATAAACTTGAAATATTTTAATTATTTTGTTTTACTTTCAATATCTAGAAAACTTAAACGGTAAGCAGCTTATCACAATTAAATCTAAACCTAATGATGAGTTGCTTTTGAAAGCCTTAAATTTTTTTGAGCACGAAGTAAATTTATTAAATCTAGGTAAAAGTAATCTTAAACCTAACCTACTTTTAATATGGAAAAATGAACGTAAACATGAAAACAACGAAAAGTCAATTTCTTGATGAGCAAACCTAATTTTTGAATTTTGAAAAATAAACCTAATACGCAAATTGTAATATAAAAATAAAACCTAAATCCAACCCTAATTCAATAAAAAAATTGCAGTTTTACTTATTCTCGAATTTACGAACGCACTTCCGCTCAAACCGGAAGTGTGGATAAAATTATCCACCAACTTTGTAACTGCGTCTTGGGTTGGGTTGGTGTTTAAGCTGAAAACAAAATTAATTAAATACGATATTTTGAAATAATTCCGTTTAAACCGGAAGTACGGGTTGAAATAGCTTTTTTTCATATGAATGAATGAAATTAATGAAAATATTTTTTTTTAGGTTTGGTTCAGTAATAGAAGAGCGCGCTTGCGCAAGCAACTGTCATCGACGTCTTCTTCTTACACGTCTTTGGGGGTCGTCAGTAATCCTTATTCCGCACCATCAGCACCGTACACTTCGATTGGTCAAAATTTAGGCGAAGCGTCCTTTCCATCATCGACAGCAGGACCTAATACACAAAGTAAGTTGGCTATTTTAAAAAATTTATAGTTACATTATTAATTTTTTCAGTGACTGAATTGTATCCAGCTCATAGTCATGGGCATTCAACTTCGCCCAACTTGGCCCTTTCCACGCACAATCTTACCCACAATCCATATCCAACGCATTCCATCTACCCATCGTCTAACATGACTTCACTCATGCCAATTCCTCAAACCATGACCGCGACCAATTCCAACGTACAAACTTCTTCCCCAAGCATCGTACCGGTTTCAACCGGTTTGCAGAATTTAAGTCAAAATACGTACAAAGACGGCAACGACAACATGGCTTCCGCAAGTCCCGGTCTTCACGCCAACGTGTACAATCCAAATTTACCACCAACACCAAACAGCATGGTGACGATCCTTGGCCCAAACAGTGGTAAGTTTTTCAAGTTCTTTTTATTAAAAAAATTAATTTTTTTTTTCAACAGCGAACAGCAACAGTAACGATGGCGTGCCTTGTCAATCCGAAACCAACAATTTGCAACAACACCAATGGGGCGTGTCTCCAAGTCACGTGAGTCGAAATCCCAGCCCAGCGGACGTCCATCAAACCCTATCGACGACGTTGAGTCACTTGAGTCAACCTTTAAGTTTACATTCCCAAGGTTTGTCCACGTTTGGACAGAACGGTTTGCATAATTCCGGAATTCATGGTTATACCACACCGGCGAAGACCTACGGTCATCAGCCTTTCTACGGATGGTATTAACATTGAAAATTTGGACGTACCATAATTGTACATATTTTTAGGTTTTAGGTTTAAGTGAACGCAATTTATTTTATAAGCACGTTTTTGTATATTTTAGGTTGTATTATATGTATTTATAAAAATAAATATTTTTAAATTGATTTTGTCCAGCGTTTCGAGTTGTAAAACCTAAATCCGCAAAATACGCGGTTTTATTTTCTATTACTAACAATTTCTGAAATGTGAATTACTGAGCCCTGCCCTGTTCGTTGTTTTGAGCTTAATGCCGAATACTCTACGATTTTTCTTATCTACGTGGTCGATTTAGACACGAAGACGTAAGCAAGGTCGGCGCGCTTTATTCGCCGATTGGTCGTGATTGCCGTTAAAAACAAAACATGTTAATAGATATTTATTTTGTTGTTGGCTAATTCAATATAAACCTAAGAAATTTAGTTCACACGCAACGAAACCTAACTTATAGAATAAACCTAAAACATCCAAAGTATTAAGAAATGTGTCTATAACTAAAAATTGAGTGACAACCAACAGCACAACAATTATTAATTGCAACTTTGCAAATTTCCATTAGGAAAACCCAACCTAAACCTACACAAAAGGTCCTAAATTCTTGTCATTACGTACATTTCAATGTAATACAAACGTCTAAACGCTTAAACCTAATTTAGTCTTCTATTTTTAGTCGATTAATAATATATGGGTATGCAACCTTAAATTTAAACCTAGCTTAACCTAAAATGTAACGATTATTGAGTGAAATGATTTTATGAAGTTAGGTAACTCAGTTTAAATCTAAGAAATTTAGTTCATACTCAACGAAACCTAACTTAATAGAATAAACCTAAAACCTGCAAAACGTCCAAAGTATTAAGAAATGCATCAATAACTAAAAATTGAGTGACAATCAACAACAGAACAATTATTAATTGTTACTGTGCAATTTTCCGTTAGAAAAACCCAACCTAAACCTAGATAAAAAGGCTCTAAATTCTTATAACTATATACATTTCAATGTAGTACAAATGTTTAAACGCTTAAACATAATTTAATCTTTTTTGTAATCGATTAATAACATCACAACCTTAAATTTAAACCTAATTTAAACTAAAATGTAACAATGCGATTATTGAGGAAACTGATTTTATTCAGTTAGGTTGTTTTGTGTAGTTCAGTAATTTATTTCATGTTGAATATATAAACAGCCTAAGCTTAGATTTTTAGGTTTTTTAATAAAAATTCGACCTTAACCGAACTACAGGCCTTAGGTAAAAAGTTAGTTAGGTTGGAACACATTTATGTGTGTAGGCTTTGTTAGGTTGCTTCAAGTTGGATGTTGATTGATCGCTTAAATTATTATAAATTTAATCAGTGTAGCTGAAAACCTAATGATAAAAAACTAACGCAGAAAAATGCAACCTAATAAATTTGTAAAAATGGCATAAACAAATAATTATATTAAATAGGATGTAATCCAACCTTGTCAATTTCAGTGAAAATCAAAAACCTATTTAGGTTGAATTGTAAACAAAATTTAAGTTATATAGGCGTTTTTAATCAGTTTGATTAAATATATTTTTTCATTTATTTGAACAATAAGGTCGTAATTTATTAACCATTTGAACCCAACCTTAGGTTGTTTTCAATTTTGTTACCTAATTTAACGCCAAGCAAATTACTAATTAAATCCAACCCACGAAATCCAACAAAATCCAACCTAAACCAATCCAACTTAACGAAACCTAAAATTCACCATAGAAACTCATCGTAAATGAATACAAAACAGATTAATCTTACAAACTGTTAAATACTGTTTACTAAGAAATAAGTTTAGGTTTACATAAATTATTTTTGAGGATATTTAAGTTAAATTTGCATATATCTAGGTTTAAGGTTTAATGAGGTGTAAATCAGAAACCTATATAAGTTAAATTCTAAACAAAACTTAACTTGTATGGGAGCTTTTAATCGACTGGTTTGATTAAATTCATTTTTACACCTATTTGAACAAATAAATTAGGTTGTAATTTATTACCCATTACAACCCAGCCTTAGGCCGTTTTCAAATTTGTCGCTCTATTGTAATGCCAAGAAAATTACTAATTAAACTTGTTTTGTAAATTTTTAAAGTCCAACCCACGAAATCCAACAAAATCTAACCTAAACCAATCAATCCTAACGAAACCTAAAACACACTATAGAAACTCATCGTAAATGAATAGAAAATTGATTAATCTTTTAACTGTTAAGTCATTTTTGATTTCTAAGAAATTAGTTACATAAATTATTTTTGAGTATATTTTAGTTAAATTTTGACATATATAGGTTTAAGGTTTAATGAGGTATCTAGGTTTAAGGTTTAACGAGGTGTTTTAATGAAAATAAAAGTAAACTAATTCAATTAATAGTAAACTAAGGAGAACGTTAAATATTTATTTCAAAGTAAATTTTGCTTGTTTTGTTCTAGGTTGGATTGGTTATACTTATAGAAGCGATTAATATTTCGCAAGTATAGTGGTATACACCTAAATAGCCTAGGTTGGGTTTGGCTTAGGTTGGTCGATTTAGAATTTACGTATCTTCATTTGTTTTTGAGATATTTGGAAAAAACGGAAAAAATGATTTTAATTTATTGACAGTAACTTCTTTATTTATAATTATTTATAAATTCTGTAACTTAGTAACTTTTTGTCGGTCGTATAATTCAAGATTTTCAGGATAGATGGCGCTTGATAGAAGTGGTAAGTCGATATTTTTTTGAGCAAACGAGAATTATATTTTCCATTAATAATATATACAGAATACATTCAGTTTACATAATTATTATAGTATTTAAAAATCAATAATAATTATTCGTCGTTATGGCGTCGGTAATGAATGTTATGAATTATGATATAATTGGCGTCCAAGAAGTGTGACGAATTACACATAGGTGGCGGGTCGTTTAAATAATAAAATATTGTTTTTGAAATAAATCACTCGCGCTACAAAACGACAATGAAATAATTAACGCAAAAGAGAAGAAAAACAAGCTAAGAATACAAAGTATTCTTCACAAAAGCATAGCGACATTGTCGGTGTGTCGCATGGTTCAAGACATTCGCAAAAGATGGCGATCGATGAAAGTGGTAAGTTGATATATTTTGATTAAATTAGAATTCTATTCCTCATTAGTAATATATTATATATAAATGTAAATACAGTCCGTTTACATAGAATATTTAAAAAACAATAATAATTATACACAAAACGACAACGTCACTTATGGTATAGTTGGCGTCCAAGAAGTGTGATGAATTACGCATAGATGGCAGGCCGTTTAATAGTAAAATGGTATTTTTGAAATAAATCACTCGCGCTACAAAACAATCTATAATGGAATAATTAACGTAAAAAAGAAGAAACACAATCTAAGAATACAAAGTATTCTTCACAAAAGCATAACGACATTGCCGGTGATTGCATGGTTCAAGACTTTCGGAAAAGATGGCGCATCATGAAAATTTTTAAGTCCACATTTTTTTAGAAAACTAGAATTGCATTCCTCATTCGTAATAATAGAATACAGTTCGTTTACATAGAGCATTTAAAAAAAGAATAATAATTATATACAAAACGTCGCCGCCGGTTAGGGTACAGTTGGTGTCCAAGAAGTGTGACGATTTACGCATAGATGGCGTGACGTTTAATAGTAAAATTGTACCTTTGAAATAAATCATTGAAACAAAACGATCGGCGATGGAATAATTAATATAAAAAATTAAACAAACATAAATTTGAAATAACGCGATCATTATAATACAGACATTACGAACCGTGATTCAGCTACCGCCGTGCAGATGTCGCTGAACTATTTACCTGGTTGAAATTTGTTAGTTGCGTCGAGGCGGCGTTTGTTTAAAAATGCGTCAAAACGAATTTTACCATATTTTAATAATTAAAAAAATCCCCATATTTGTACGGTCACTATACAGTGTGTCCCAGATCGATTGGGATTGCATGAGTAACTTTCTTATCATTGAAGATGGAGATTTGGTTAAATGGGCAATGTTTTGCAATTTTATATGCTGATTTAAAATCTGTTTGAAAAAGTTCAAAATGTCAAACACGTCGGAAGTTATTTTATTTCATTCTTGATTGTCAAATATCTTCGTAAGTATAAGAGATACGGAAACAAGTTTCATATGAAAGTCACTGTATTCGATGAGACCAATTTAAAATTGATGTCGAACAAAAATTCAAGATGGTTGCTTTTGTTGTACTCGTATCAACTTTCTTAAGTTAAATGGGCGCCATATTGGATTTTTAGGTTACTGAATTTTTTATTCTCTTTTCAACGATGTAAGATAACGTATGATTGAATAAAAAATACCAGTAAAATTAATTGTTTTTACATTTTAATCAAATAGGCTTACATGGAGCCAAACAAAATTATATGAAATTTGCTTTAGAAAACCTTTATAATTATATAATAATTATATAATATATAATATAATATATAATAATTATATAATAATTATATAATTTATGTATGTAATTCCTATAATAGTCCAGTAAATCTATCAATAAATTAGCCAAAATCTACATGAAATAACGTAAGTTGGGTGATAGTATAATTTGTTAGAGGGATGTATTCTGTGCATAATGCCGGATTTGAGGGGTTCCTCGAGTGTCAGTGGCGCTGCTATCGCGAGTAACCCGTTTAATTCGATATCTCGAGAACGAATGATTTTACACAAAAAACTATACAAACCTTTTCTCTTAAAAATTTCCTAACTTTTTTATTCGAAACTTTTATTTCCAACACCAATACTTGTCGAGTTTTTTCGTCAGAAATTTACAAATTTCCTTATTTTCGTCTGTTTTTTGCCTTTAACTACCTATTCCTTCACTTTTATCGAATTGTATCTACTATCAAACTTAGAGATCATTTAATTACCTACATCTTTTTTCTCTACTAACAATACTTTGGTAGTTATTGCTTAGTTTATCGATATTATTACCCGACGAAGATCACGAAACACATTTTTATATTTCTTAATATTGTGTGTCGTAATAAATATATTTTATTGCACAACTTGAGTTTTAATTGGTTGCACGCTCAAGAAAGAAAAAAAAAGATAAAATAAATTTCACATAATTTTGTTTGGCTCCATGTAGGCCTACTTGATTAAAATGTAAAAACAATTAATTTTACTGGCATTTTTTATTCAATCATACGTTATCTTACATCGTTGAAAAGAGAATAAAAAATTCTATTCAGTAACCTAAAAATCCAATTTCCATTTAACTTAAGGAAGTTGATACGAGTACCACAAAAGCAACCATCTTGAATTTTTGTTCGACATCAATTTTAAATAGGAGGAAATAAGAATACAGATGCTTGTTAAGCATACAAACAACTAATGTAATTTGATTTTAAAAAATTGACAAAATTGTGGTTTTTAATTTTTTTTTAATTATGTTAACAAAATACTATCAGAATTGGATTCTAAGCAACTTTTTCAAATAACTTTTTAGGATATCATGTCATCTAACCTCACTTTGTGCAGATTAGTAGCCTAATAACTAATTAAATCTATCTTAGATGATAATTTTTACATACACTCGCCATCTATTATCTACCTAAGTAACCATTATGAGAAGTTTGTAGCGGCACTTTGTTCCATAAGCACTACTAACGTTTCGTACTTTTATGAGTTTCCAGTCGTGATTAGGGTCCTTTCTTTTGGATTGTTGTTATGACTAGCATCGCGATAAGAGCTGTCAGTTAAATTTGAAACAAACGACTGCCGTTAGCGCATTTTCCGACGCGGAGAGCTTTTTCATAAAAACGTTTCTCGCTCGAAAACGAAAAATATTTCCCACAATGCCCGACCAATTCATTAAAAGTAATGATTTTTAGATTGAGTTATGTGAGGTTTTCGGGGATAAGCACTAAAGCTCGATTTAAAATTAGAAAAATGAGCTGTAATAATAATAATAGTTTGACGAATGAGTTATTATGATTATTATTATTATTATGAGCTTTGATTACATTTTTAAACTTACACATTGTCGAAGCTCGATTTAAAAAAAAATTACTTTCACCTTTCGCTTTTAAAGTTAAAAAAAGTAAACTTGTTCTAGATTTTATTATCAAAACTCAAACCGTAGTTTATATAACTTTTTGAGCTTTGAACTTAGCTTAAAGCTGAAAAGCTCGACGACATTTTCGCTAAAGATAAGTGTTTAAGAAAATAAAAGCTCGAATTTTTAAATAATTTTTGAATATGCTGTGTATTTTAACGTTGGGTTTATATGAAAGTTTTTAAAGTGATTTAAAATCAGTCCTTACATAAAAAAAAATTAAACTTGTTCCGGATATTTATTATTAAAACTGAAACTCAATTGTTTTAACTTTTAACTTTGAGCTTTTAACTTTTTGCTTAAGTGTTGAGGTTAATACATTTATTACAATTTTTGAGCTGCAAAGCGCGATATTTTCACTAAAGACGTGTTTAAGAAAATAAAAGCTCGAATTTTTAAATAATTTTTGAATATGCTGGATATTTTAACGTTGAGTTTATATAAAAGCTTTTAATGTTTGATTTAAAATTAGTCCTTACATTAAAAAAAATTAAACTTGTTCCGGATATTTATTATTAAAACTGAAACTGAATTGTTTTAACTTTGAGCTTTGAACTTTTAAGCTTAAGCGTTGAAGTCAATGAATTTATTACAATTTTTGAGCTTTGAACTTTTAGCCTAAAGCCGAAAAGTTCGATATTTTCACTCGGCATTTAAAACTAGAAAAGCTGAAATTTTTGATATGTTGGATATTTTAACGTTGGGATTACATAAAAGCTTTTAAAGTTTGATTTAAATTGTCCTTACATTAAAAACAAATTGTTCTGAAATTAAAATTACTTCAATTTTTGGGATTTCAGATTTCAGCTTAAAGTTGAAAAGCTCGACATTATCAACACAACGTAACTGTTTAAGGTACCAGCTCGAATTTTTAAAGAATATTTGAATATGTCAGGTATTTTAGCGTTGGGCTTACATAAAAGCTTTTAAAGTTTGATTTAAACTCAGTCCTTATTTATTATTAACACTGAACTTCAAACTTAATTTTTGAGCTTTGAACGTTTAGCTTAAAGCTGAAAAGCTCGACATTTGCACTCAAAAAATGGGTTAACACAACAAAAGCTCGATTTTTAAAGAATATTTGTATTTGCCGCGTATTTTAAGTTTGATTTAAGCTTAAAGATTAAAAAAAAAAACAAACTTAAACCGAATTATTTCAATTTTTGTGGTTTGAATTTTTATACTAAATCTGTAAAGCTCAACATTCACTTAACACAAGTGTTGAGGACAGCAAAAGCTCGAAATTTTAATGAATTTTTGAAAGTCTTATTTGAAAGCTTTTGAAGTTTGATTTAAACTCAGACTTTACATAATTTTTAAAAATTTTTCCTGTTGTTAAAATTCAAATTGAATTATTTCAATTTTTTAGCATTGAACTTTCAGCGTAAAACTTAAAAGCTCGGCATTTTCAATCAACATAAGTGATTAAGACAACAAAAGCTCAATTTTTAAGAATTTTTCCGAGTATTTTATTGTTGGGATCATTTGAAAGCTTTTAAAGTTTGATTTAAATTCACTCTTTACGTTTAAAAAATGAACTTTTTCTAGATATTTATTATTAAAACTCAAACAGAATTATTTCAGTTTTTGAGCTTTGAACTTTCATCGTAAACTGAAGACAACAAAAGTTCGATTTTTAAAGAATTTTTGTATTTGCTGGGATTATTTAAAAGCTTTTAAAGTTTGATTTAAACTCGGTCCTTACATTAAAAAAATTAAACTTGTCCCAGATATTTATTATTAAAACTGAAACCGATTTTTTCAGTTCTTGAGCTTTGAACTTTTAGCTTAATACTGGAAAGCTCGACAATTATTTAAGTAGGTATTTAAGCATCATTGAAAATTTGTAAAAAGTTACATTTCGAACCATGGAAAATTTTCAAGTAGATTCACATGTAATTCAAAATCTCAAAGACAAACGTAGTTGTACGTTTTAAGTGATTTTGTTCTTCAACAGCTCAATGTTGGAGCACATGTTTAAAGCAATTTAATGTAATTTTACGTGAAAAGCTCATTCAACTTAAAGTACTGAAAATGATGACATTATTACCGAATTACATTACATTACTCATTTTTGTTCTTTTTGAATTTAAATAAACTGTTTCGAAGCTTTTGAGGGGATCTATATTTTTTCAAATGATCAGTTTTGCTATTTGCGCGCTGAGCTTTTTTGAATTTGTTTTAGGCGTTTGTAAAGTTTAAATGAAAGCTCAGTGTGTACAGAATTTGAACTTCTTCTGTATATTAAAAGTTCGCTGTTTGATGTGCAAAATGCAAAATGTGTTAAAGCTTTCTGTGCCATTTCAGATTTACGATTTTGTCGTTTGCTAATTGATCTTTTAGATATTGTTTTAATTGATAAATTTAAAAGCTCATGTATGAACGAGTACAAATCGGCAAAAATTGCGGTTCTGTTTTTAGTTTAAACATTCACGAATTTATTTTTGAATTGATTTTATGATTATGTTCTGAAAATTTTTGCTTATTTCATTCATTGTTTAAAAAATGTTTATAAATTGATTTTATTTATTAATGTTGTGTCTCCATCTTTTGAAATATGTATTTTAAAAATCATTTTACAGATAAATGTTTTTAAAGGATTATCGCAGCACGAAACTTTGACTATCGTCGTACAGATGGCGCGAATTTAATCGGATTTTTTTGGTCCAGATGGCGCGTTTTAAAAAAATTGATTGGTGTGTTTTCCTGAAAAATGATTAGTGGGGAAAATAAAACGCTTTGGGTATTTTTTAATATTTGCTATACCGGTAAATAGAAGTCGTTACATTATTCAGACATACATGTTCATACATTAAATTTTTCTTTTCGATTAAAAAATTAGGACAATTTTTAAAATTTTACATATACATACTTATCGTACGAATAATTTGTAATTATGCCGATTGTGGACTTGGTTTCGAATTTGAATCAATAAATGTCTCATCAAGAAATGCGCGTTTTAATTTAATTTTTTTTTTGCTAATTCGAAATGTATTTGAAACGCACGTTCGTTGATCAGAACAAAACGGAAATAAATGCACAATCATTCGATACATCCGTACTTTAGTATGCTTCTACAGTTTACAAAAAAAAAAAAAAATAATGAGTAGGAACTTACAAAACAACAATCAACTAAAAAGCATAAAAATGGCAGTCGAAATTAAAATGGCATATTTTCGCATTAAAACTATTGTATTACAAAAATTAACTTAACGTTTAACTTAATTAACATTTAAAAAGGAAACGATTTAAAACTTTTTTCCGCATATATTATTACTTTGTACGTTAACAAAAAAATAAGTTTTAAATCATCTTTAACAATTTTTTTTGTTGCAAATATATTATGCGTATACATTTTATAAATAAATTAAAACTGTAAAATATTATTAGTAGTAGAAAAACTGTAGTTAACATATTTAAAAAATATACGTATATTTAAAAAATTGAGCCATATAACATTAAATAGCGTGTGCAATTTTATAAATTTTGATTTTTTTTAATTGCATATCGAGGTTTCCAAAAATATTTTTGAAATTATGTTCAACCAAGAATTTGACACTAACAAAAAAACTTTTGGAAATGAAACCAAACGTCTTAATAAATCGAATTTGGATTTTTGCAAAAATGTCAATGTGTTAGAAAATTATTTTTATTATTAATTTTTTAATAATACAATTTGTATATGTGCCCCCTTAAAATTAAATCTTTCAATTTTTTGATGATGGGGCACTGCTGGGGTACTATTGCACTCAAAATTAAACTATAAAAAAGTCTGTAGTTTTTTAAACTGCAGAATTCTGATTAAAAATATTTTAAAGAATTTCTCGTACATTTTAAATGACAATTTTGAAATTTTATAATATTTTTATAAAAAACAATTGTTTTAAGGATCCCATTTTTTTATATCGAATATTTTATTTATTTTAAATACGGTACCCTATAATTAAAAATATTTTACGTTTATACATTGACTAGACAAATTAGATAATAAAATAATCACACTGAGTTTTTTTTTTTATTAGGCGTCCTAAATTTATTATGAAATTTATTTTTTAATTAAATATTAAATTTTTAAATCTTGTGCTTTGGCAATTTTATAAAATAATTTTAAATATTTTTATTGATGTTTATTTTTTCAATTGTTTTTATACTGTAGGTGCCACAATTTAAAATCAATTATTAATGATTGTACCCTTTGGTTATATATTAAACGATAAATTAAATTTTGTTCTTTAATTTATAGGAAAAATTCAATTAAAAAAAAACAAAATAAACTTTGATCAGTACCATTCGAACTATATTTTTGAAATTTCAAACATTTTATTATAAACAATTTTGTAATTTTTTAACTATTAGAAACGTATTTTTCAATCGTTTTTTAATTTAAACTGTACAGTTTGAATTTTGTAACCTTTTTCCTCGTATCTTTGAATTAACAATTTCTAAATTCTGATTATGATCTTTTTATAAAAAATAATAATTTTAATTTATTTTTCAACATTTTTTTTAAAATTTTAAATATGGTACCCTTGAATTAAAAATATTTTAGTTTTATAAATTGACTAGACAAGTAAACTAATAAATTAATCACACTGACTTTTCTCGTTGGGGGTCTCGATTTTATTAAAAAAAATTTTAATTTTTAAAAATTTCAGCAATTTAATTTTTTTAATTTAAATTTCACAGCTTGAATTTTGTACCCTGAGAATTTCTCGTTCCTTTTTAAATTTTTTTCATAATTATTTTAAGGATCCGTCGTGTTTGTTTTTATTTTAAATATGGTACCATTAAATTAAAAATATTTTAGATTTATAAATTGACTAGACAAATCATTAAGGGTTGTAAACTTTTATCATAAATTTTATGTTTTAAATATTAAATGATATATTTAAAAGTTGTGTTTGACATTTTTATAAAAAATTTAAAATAATATTTTTATTAATAATTAAACTATAGGTGCTGCAATTTAAATTCAATAATTTTTGTACCCTTTGATTAAAAATTCATATTAAACGATAAATTAAATTTTAAATCTTTTTATAAAAAAATTTAAAAAAAAATTGATCAGTACCCCAAATCCAAAATATTTTTGTATTTTTTTTAAACAAAATTTTATAGTTTCATTTTCGTTTTTTTTTTGGAAACTGTGCCCCAAAAATTTCAAAAATTTTATTTATTTTTATTTTTTATTAAAGTCTTTTAGATTCATAAAATTGCACACAACTGGAAAAACTTAAAACAATATATTTATATTACTGCTAGCGAAGAAAGCAATTAAAACAAAAACGCAACTATTGTCCTCAAAAAGTTTCAAAAATCGTATTTTTTTTGGAAAATTTTGAGATTATTGTTATCCTGCTGACGACGGGTACACCGTTTAGGTTTTTAGGCGTTCGATGAAATTTTTGTGCCAAATTTGTTTTCAATTTTTGATGAAAGAAAGATAAAACCTAAAACTCCTAAACGGTTTTGAGCAATTTCAAGAACGTCTGACGCTGCAAAACAGTTGAGACCGCATATCATCGGACAAGTCAAAAACATAACTATAATTATGTATCGTTATAACTATTGTAACTACGATCATATATAACAATAAACTTCTATATTCGCTAAGTGCAGATTATATGTAATACAACATTTGCGGCCTCAACTTTCCGTTGTCTTTTTTTTCGACGCTTACTATATACCTTGAGGGGGCGAGGGGGGCACGTTCTTGAGATTGCATTCCGTACGTTTAAAATTAGTGTTCTTGTTTTTACGTATACATCAAATAACTTAACATACAACGGAGATAAAACACAACTAACATTGGAAACTATTTTTTTTTTGATTTTTACATGTGGTTTTGTTGGTTTAATGAGAATTTTGAAATTTAATTTTGCGCAATTTTATTTTCATGAATCGTATCGAGGTGGAGCCGAAAAGTTTGTTGTTTCCCAAAAGTGACATTTTTGACTTATTTATTATTATTATTAGGAGGTTCGTGTGAAGTTGTGAAATTTTTGACGCCTAAATTCGATTGCCGTGAATATAAGTGTCATACCTGAGGTTGAGTTTTTTTTTTAATTTTCGGTTATATAAATTTGAAACCCTGATAAGTTTTTAGAACTTGGGGTGTAGTGAGTGGAAAAAATTAAAAAAAAATTATTTTGAATGAAAATAGAAATAATTTCATTGCAAATTTAGATTTTTTTGGATTTCTTATAATTTTGAATTTTTAGTTAATTATATTATTTAATTTGAGAAAAATTGCAATTTATAAAACAACTGATTGAGTCTAAGTAATTTCAATGAAATGCAACCATCCCAATCCAGCCATATGAACCTTAGTTAAGCCACTTACTTGTTGGTGCCTCAAAGATCCCATTAAAAAAATATATTTCATACATTTTGAAATTTTTTAAGTTCATAAATTTGGATAAAGAAAAAAAATCAAGAAATAATGATGAAAAATCATTCCAACTATTTTCAATTTATTCCTTCCGTTCCCAAACTAACCTTTTCTAATTGTGCAATGCTGGTGCCCCAGAGATTCAATTTTTTTTCTTTTGCCTCAAAGTAAGTTTTTTTGATTTATTCCAGTTTTTTCCAATTTATTCCTAAGTGAACCATCCCAATCCAACAATATGAACCTTAGTTAATGTTTATTAGCCCCTTACTTGTTGGTGCCCCAAAGATCCCATTAAAAAAATATTTCGTATATTTTTAATTTTTTTTTAAGTTCATAAATTTGTATAAAAAAGATCAAAAAATAAAGAAAAAAAATCATTCCAACTATTTCCAATTTATTCCTTCCGATCATCCCAACCTAACAACCTTTTCTAATTGCGGAATGCTGTTGCCCCAAAGATTCAATTTTATTAAAACCTAGTTCAACCCAATAAAAAAAATGTGGTTTAGTTAGAGCGTTTAATTTTTTGTTGTGGACATTTTTTGAATCCCAATCCAACCCCCTTCTACTTGCATTTTGTTGGTGTTTCAAAAATCCCATTTAAAATTTTTTCTTCCGTAACTTTTTAATTTTTTCATAAATTTGAAAATATCCCAATCTAAAGATAAAAAATCTTTCAAACTATTTGCAATTTTTTCATCCAATCCCAATCTAACCTTTCCTAAATGTGTTGTGCTGGTGCACCAGAGATTCAATTTTTTCTTTTTTTTTGGCCTAGTTTTTTTCGATTTTTTAAAATTAAAGTAATTTGTAAAATTCCACTTAAAAAAAAATGATTCCAACGATTTCCAATTTATTCCATCCGATCCCAACCCAACCTGTTAATTGTGCTGCGCTGGTAGCCCAGAGATTACATTTTTTATTTTTTTTTGTTTGTCTTATAAGAAGATTTTTAGTTTTTTTTAAATTACATATATTTGTAAAATCCCAGTCCAAAGAAATTCATTACAACTATTTCGACGTTATCCCATCTGATCTACCATAGTAATCTATCCTATTTGTACTGTGCTGGTGCCCCAGGGATCCTGATTTATCTTTTTTTTTGTTCGGTTTATAATTAAGTTTTTTTTAATTGTTTAATTTTAAAAGTCTCATGGGATTTAATGCCTAACACAGCCTAATCCAACCATAATGAAAAACAAATTGAATAGAAATTTGGATCTTTTTCGTAATTGTACCCTTGTACCTTTAATGATGGATATGTAACTTTTTTGAAAATTTCATTAACCGTAATTTTTTTGAATTTGTTAATATTTCAAAGTTAGCTTTTTATAATTGAATATTTATTAAAAATGATTTTTATCGCTTTTGAGTTAAAATTCGTCCATGATTTTTTTGAACACGTTATTTTTTTTGTTTTTGTTGGGTTGGGTACCACTTTCGATTTTAATATTTGAAAATAATTTTTGATTAATTTTTTCTTGGATTGATGGATTTTTTATTTCTAAATTTCGAAAAAATAATTTTTTAGCTTGAAGTTAATTGTGAAGGGTACCGTCCATTTGAAACAATTTTGAAATTTAATGTTCAACGTTCAATTAAATTACCTGACACTTTTTAAAATATTTTTGATTCGTGCCCTTAAAATTTCCCATATTGATTTTTTCTATATTTTTGTGTTATAAAATTTTTGCAAAAAAAATTTTAAAAATTTAATTAAATATTTATTTAATCAGTGTCATCCCAGTTACTGAAATCCAACCGAACCCAATCGATCTCAGTCGAATCCAATCGAACCCCACGGAATCCGTCGCATTCTTTGTGCATATTTTCAGTTAATTTTTGGAAATAAATCCTTTTGAAAAGTTGCTTTGTAACCCTTGGCGGGTTACAAATTTTAATTTTTATTTTTAAATACCTCCATTTCAAATTATATTCATAATTTGTTGTTATTTTTTTCAATTTTTTTTTGTTTAAAACTTTTAAAATATCCGTTCAAAATTATCAGTCGGAACCCTATCCAATTAATTAAATTCAATCAAATCCAACAGAAGAATAAATTTCTTTTTTTTTGAAAATGTTCAATTAAATTTATATTATATTTATATATTTTGATAATAATATTGGGTTGGGTACCACTTTGGACTTTAATATTAAAATAATTTTTGGTTTATTTTTTTGTTAGCCTGATAGATCTTTTATTTTTAAATTTAGAAAAATAATTAATATTTATCCCTTTAATCTGTTCCAGTCAACCCATTCAACACTGCACAAAAGTCCTGTACCCCATTTTCTAAAAATTAAATTATAAATATTTTTTTATTTGTGGTAAGGGTACCACACACTTTAAAATTTTGGGGGTTGTGGGTAGGATGTTTTAGAATAAATTTGTTTATTTTTCGTTGGTACGATAGATTTTTTTGTTTTTAAATTTAGAAAAATTAATTAGTATTTATCCCTATTTGCTCCAATCAGTTCTAATCATACCCATTCAAAAGAGCAGAGATGTCCCCCATTTTCAAAAAATTTATTTTTTAAAAATTTTATTTTCATCTGTCAATCTCACCATAACATAAAAAAATCCTTTGGTATTGGTACCACATATTTTTTAAAAAATTTTGGGGGTCCTGGCTAGGGCGTTTTGAATCCCAGTTTTAAATTTCGAAAAATCCAAATGTTACAAAACATCCCAATAAATTCCAATTAAATCAATATTTTCTCGCTTTGTACAAGATGGCTGCGAAATTCAAAATGGCGTCTATAAAAAAATGTCCAAACGAGCAATTTGCAATAAAATTTTCATTAAATATTTCCAGATCGATTTATAATTTTCGTTGCAAAAACAACATAACCTCAATGGTATGACAAAATTTTTGAAGTATTTTTGTTCCAAACGAGTTTTATGCCTTAAGTCTATGTGTTTCCTTGTGTGTCTCGTCCTAGTTCGTCGAGTCTCGTCCGTCTTCGTGTTTAAATGTTGCAGGTGTATCGTGTGATGAACGTCGAAGTCTGTCTGTCCGCGCGTGCGTGTGTAAGTGTGTAAATTCAATGAAATATTTTATTGTAAAAACTAAAAATTCCAAAAAACTGCATATTGCAAAAATGAACTCGTTTATCGGAAAACAAGGGGGTGTGCCTTTTTTGCAATACACAATTCATCAAAAATCGAAACTTAGGTGTGGTTAACCAGATTTTTTGTTTAGCGCAGCGGGGGCGCTGCGCGTTTGGGCTATTGTTTTTTTAACCAAAATTTTAACGAGTTCGTCCTCAATACACTCGTGTCATGGCTTTTGCGGGCGTTTTTCTTTTATACTACGTCATCTTACAACGATGGATTGAATTACTTAAATCTAGTGGTGTACATGCATATTTATTTAATATTATGTGGGGGGGGGGGGGGGGGCACAAGTCGAAATTTTAATTTTGAAATTTTTTCTAAATAATTTTTTGTGCGAGTTTACATATATACCAATTATTTGCGATATAAGGGGGGTTAAAAGAGGACGTTTATATATATAAGCTTTATGAAAGGGGACGATAAACATTATTGATTTTGTCCAATTTTTTTTAATTTTTTGGGCCTTCTAGAAAAATTTTGAAAAATAGGCTTCTGGAAATTGAGGGAGTTGCAAAATTTAAAAAATATATATATTTAGGGGCCCCGTTGATTTAGAAAAAATTACTTTTGAAAATTAAATGCAAATTCGTCCAAAAATTAATTTTCAAATTTTGTACAATTTATTTTTTTGATTATTGTTAAAGGGGGACGTTTGCATTTACATATTTAAACTTTATGAAAGGGGACGATAAACATTTTTGATTTTGTTAAATTTACAATTTTTGGGCCTTGTTGGATTTAGAAACATTTTGAAAAATATGTTTTTGGAAATTGAGGATTTGCAAAATATCTAAAAAATATTTGTAGGGCCCCGTTGATTTAGAAAAAAATACTTTTGAAAATTGATTCATCCAAAATATAATTTTTAAATTTTGTATATGTACATAATTTATTTTTTTGTAAGCATAGGTTGATTATTGCTAAAGGGGGACGTTTGCATTTATTTAAGCTTTATGAAAGGGGACGATAAACATTTTTGATTTTGTCCAATTTACAATTTTTGATTTTTTTGTGCCTTGTTGGATTTAGAAAAAATTAAAAAAATATATTTTTTTTTGAAATTGAGGGATTTGCAAAATTATTTATATTTATTTTTAGGGCCCCGTTGGTTTAGAAAAAATTGTTTTTGAAAATTGATTGCGAATTCGTCCAAAATTTAATTTTCAAATTTATTAATTTTTTTGTTTGTAAGCATAGGTTCATTATTATATCTGGTAATACAAGTCGGTTAATATACATCTAATGTCTATTTGATTTTTTTGGTTCCATGTTAAGAGCGTACTGAGGACTACTTACATAAACAGAAATAAAAATCACGAAAGAAAGTTTGGTGAAAAATGTATAAATTGTGCAAAAAATGCGTTATTTTCTGCACATGTATATGTGGGCTATTGCAAAAAAATTTCGTTTTTCTGTAATTTTACAATAAATACGGTCAATTCGGGCATTTTGACGGCAATATTTATGTAAAACACATTGTGGTGGAGAAAAATGGTGATTTTCCTCCATGGGCTAACTAAAAGTTTGAATTCAACAGTTGATTTTTGAAACGTCCGGTACGAAGCGTCCGTTCGGAAAAGCGTACGAAAACGTCTCAAAAAAATCAACTCTTGCTTGGGCTATTGCATATTTTTTGTTTGTATTTAAGATTATTGTGGGCAAAAAATGATGAAGCACTCAGTGCAACCGGGCTATTGTATATATTTTGGTAATGTATTTTGCTGCTGTCAATTCAGGTGATGAATGGGTGGTTTTCGAAAAACCACGAAAACGGCGTCATGATCGGTTCTTGACCTTTTCGAATTTTCCTCGCGGTCTTCGGACCGAAAATTCGAAAGGCGTACGTGAAAAATTGCATCAATTTGCAAATTATAGTCACTTGTTTGGGAAATTTGTTACGGCCATTCTAAGCCATATTAACCTATTAACTGCGTTAATTTTAGTTTCTATTGCTTCGACTATGATTATTGTAATTATATGGAAAACTAGAAATCCAATCGGTTTGATGCGATTTTTAAACGCCGACTGAACGCAGTCTACTTTTTTATAACTCTGTGGTCCGGCGATCTATTTTTGTGAAGTCAATTTTTTTTGGATAATTTTAAACGTTTAAAAACGCACCAACCCATTGGAAAATTGTGAGCTATATACACGCAGAAAAACGTTCGGATTTATGTACATTTTTTGTTGTTGAAAAAACCACATTTATAAAGAGAAAAGAATCGAAAATGTGAAATTGTGCGACTGACGAATCGAAACGCAACCTTTTGACGAACTTCCGGTATAACAGGAAGTATTTGATAGAAATTTGAATCGATTGAAACCCCAATTTTCATAAAAAATTCGTTATCTTATATGGGTATGTGCTTCCGCTAGAACAGGAAGTTTTGTCGAATTTTTTAAAATTGTAAACCTCATCCAACCTAATTTAAAAATTCAACTACATTGAATTCTATATTCCAGTTTAACCGGATTTTGCCATAGAAGTTGAAAAACAACTTCCGTTCAACCGGGAATGTCTTTTTTTTTAAATTTTACATGAAATTTTCGCACCGAATTTCCATTGAAATCAACGAACAAAAAATTACATTCCCTAAAGTGCACAGAATTCGTTTGGACGAACTTTGAACAGAATTCGCTATACGGTTGGTAAATAGGTAGGTAAGCTTTACAGGTGTCCCAAAATTAGACCGACAAACTTTAGGTAGTCAGTCTAATTTTGGGACACCTGTAGGTGCAAAATAAAGATGCCAATTCGTAAAACTTCCTGTTTGAACGGAAGTTATCGGCCAATTTTGCAACAATAGTTGCGATGTAATTTTGATACGTTCATAATTTCTAGATGAAAATAACGTGCAACTTCCGGTTTAACCGGAAGTTCTTTTTATCAAATTTCACATTTGGTATTGTTTTTTTTTCAAATTTAAAATTATTGTAATCGGGCTATTTTAGTTTTGCAAATTGGGTTGGGTTGCAATTGAATTTTGAAACATTCGCCATTGCTCTATGAAAATAACGTGCAACTTCCGGTTTAACCGGAAGTTCGTTGTACAAAATTGCACATTTTGAATCATTGTATGATTTTTTCCATTTTATAATTAATCGGGTGATTTTAGTTTCATTGTTTGGATTGTAGTTGCAACTTCCGGTTTATCCGGAAGCACGTTGCATCAAATTGTACATTTTGAATCGTTTTTGTACGATTTTATTTTAAAATTTGGTATAATCGGAATTTTGTAAATTAATTGATGTTCAAGGTTCCGGTTTGAGCGGAAGCGTTTCGAGTCGTTTACGCGTCTCGTCGTTTTCTCGTTTAAGTACTCGGTTGTACTCGGAAGGACGAACTTAAAAGGTAATCGTTTAAAAAAATATATTATGTTAGAGTTTGTACAATACTCACGCACCATTTATTCGTAAAATAAAAAATTAAATAAACTCTATGCAATAAAGAAATGCGATTTTTTTTGTTGATAAAATAAAATCGATCGCTGCGCGATTTTTTCTCGAATCACAGATTAACAATTGCAACGAAATTCACACGCTTTTCTTTTTAAATTATTGCTACGACAAAGAACCGGCCACGTTTTTCTTTTGTTTTTTTTTTGAACGTCGACGCGCGAAAAAAATCACAGAAATTTCGAAATCAACCCCGTGTCCAAAAGATAATTCTCTTTTAAATTATGCTATCGTCATTCACACAGTTTACAGTCTAGAAAACAACCCTATGGTTATTGTTATTATTAATGTATGTACACTTAAAAATTAATTTTCCATAGGTATAGCCTAACTAACATATATAACATTTATTATTACTATACATAGTTTAAATTTATCTTTTTTTAATAGTAGTTGTACACTTCTGAAGTGTATAAGAAACGTTAAAACGCATGGCTTAGCCATATTTTTTATATATATAATATACTGAACGCATCAAACCTTAAAAAAAATCGTATTTTTTGTCTTTTGGCACATTGTTTTAAAAAAAAGAGCGGAACGTCGAAGACGGCTTTGATTTCTATGCCATCTTCGACGTCCGCCGACAAACATAACCTAAAACATCCAATTTTTTTTTATTAAAAACACTTTTGTACTTCGTTTTTTTTTGGGTATCGAATAACTCACAAAAAATCGCAAAATCATCGTAAAAACCGATCCTATACGACATCTAAACGAACATTTTCTAATTTTTACGATAAACGTCTTATGCGTTCAGTAGTAGCTGAAATTTCATGGCTGTTGGTTTTGTTGCTGACCTGAGAGCGAAAAGCCTAGAGATCTAGGATCACTACCGTGCAAGCGCAGCGCTTGCTCTAATCGCTGTTCCTGCAAGCGCAAGGCTTCCGTCAGGTCAGGACTCAACTGTTGCGAGGATTGTCCCTGGTGTCCGGGATAGTTACCGTTGTGACGTAATGGGCTGTTGGAATCATGTTGGTTTAGTTGCGGTAACGCCTAGAAGGATAAAGCCCAATATGATCCACGTTACATCCTTGCATATTCTACTTTTAAAAGGAAAAAGAGAAAAATCATAAGAAAAAATCCATGCAAAATAAATACATAAAACATAATTAAAATTTTCCAATTTGAATTCACCATTTTTGATAAACCCATAAGCCCAACATAATTAATGATTTAAACCCAACGGTGTCTAGAAATTTAACTTAGTCCAGTAAACCCAAATCGAACCTAATTGGATTTAAGAAAACCCAATTTATCAATTAATTTATGCCGGTTTGATTAACCCAAATTATTTTAATTATTTAACTATTTAATGTATCTAACAATTGAAAGTACCAAATCTAAGAAATCATCATAGCAAGCAAGTGAAGCCAAAGTGACAACAAAGCCAACCCAATTGTTTCTCTCAACCAACTCCTCTTCATACAAATCGATAACATAATATTCAACATATTCAGTTCAATGTATTCATCTTAAACCCAAGAATAATTTATTGCAATCCACAAAACCCAAACTGGGACCATATCCAACCTAACACAGGTAAAAAATCAACTGAAAACCCAAATCGAACCTAATTGGATTTAAGCAAACCCAATTTATCAATTACTTTATGTCGGTTTGATTAACCCAAATTATTTTAATTATTTAACTATTTAATCTATCTAACAATTGAAAGTACCAAATGTAAGAAATCATCATAGCAAGCAAGTGAACCGAAAGTGACAACAAAGCCAACCCAATTGTTTCTCTCAACCAACTTCTCTTCATACAAATCGATAACATAATATTCAACATATTCAGTTCAATGTATTCATCTTAAACCCAAGAATAATTTATTGCAATCCACAAAACCCAAACTGAGACCATATCCAACCTAACACAGGTAAAAAATCATCTGAAAACCATTCGAAAGCCCAATAAACTACATTGAAAGCTCAGCAGCTCTGAATTATAGAAGAAAAACCAATACAGCTGCTTGGGTTTGAATTTCTCATTCTAAACTTGGGTTTGAATTTCTTATTCTAAATCCAAACAAATTCAAACCTTAATGGTTTAACTTAGTCGAAGGAAACCACCCTGAACTTAATCTAATATGAAGACGTAACTGTCGAACAGATGATATATTTGATGAATTCAACAACTCAATTAAATTATGCCGATTACTTCAACTTTTTGATATTTTAAAAGGCAGTTAATTTACGCTGAAGCTGACGATTCATGGAACAGAACGTAAAAGCGTTAAAAGGTACCTTTTAGGTTTCAAATTATCTAACCTGAAACCATCAAATTTTAATTGAACATTAGGTTCAGGTTATACATTAATTTATTTTAATTTAAGGAGAATTCAAACTAATCGGCTGGAAATATTGACAAACCTGAAACTATTCGTAGCGAAAAAAAATTCAACTTGATTTAAACCCAATCTCTAACAATTTGATCAATCCAATTGTGAAGATACACATAATTAAAACAAAATTTTTTTATCAGATCGACAGAATGATTGGGACCGATTGGGTTTATACGGGCTCACAGCCAAGAAAATGCGTTTGATTGAATACTTACATTTATCCCAAATAGGTTTAGGTTTAAACCCAACTGGCACAATTGTAATCGCGGGTAAAAACCTTTTAAAATCGAAATCCTTTTGAACAAAACCTATAAAATTAAGCCAAAATCAGACAGTAATTTTGGGTCTATCTTGGGTTGGGCCAATTTGGACTTGGGAAAAATATCATGCCCATATTTACTTGGGAATCCTATCCGTTTTCATTCCAGACTAATCTAAACAGCCAAAGCAATTGTTTGATTTGGACTATCATCTAATCAGTTAATCAGTTTGAGTTTAACTTGGGTTGGGTTAATGACTTCTGGAAAAAGTGTATTTTTTTAAGATGTAAATTGATAATTTTAATTGGAAAAAATGTTGATTGTCATTCAATCAGTTAATCATTTTGGGTTTTGTTGGGTTGGGCTAATTGGTATTTCTGGAAAATCTTCGTGCCATTTTTAAAAAGTAAAATGGAAAATTTTAATTGTATACTCAAAATTCGTTTCCAAAAAACCGACCTGACTCATCGCCAATCTCAGTGCGGCTTCGGCTTGGCTTCGCAGCAGAACTTCCGCCTGTTGATGCATCCTTAACGCATCCTGTTGCTGTGAAGGTTGTGACGATGACATGTCCATCACTGACGATCTCATGGCGTCCATGTTTCTTATGCTGTCCATGGAGGCGCGCATGGCGTTCATCGCATTAACAGAAGCGGATAGAGTCTCGTTTGTGATCGGCGGCGTCGAAGGATTACTCGGGTTGTTCACCTGATTAGCCTGCAAATTTTTTTTATTAAGCATTGAGATTTTTCCAATTTATCGTTTCGTACCTGTGTCACGCCCAGTCTCATGGCTAAGTTGGCAATGTTGGCTATGTTGGCAGCTGTGGAACTATCCGAACCCAATCCCGGTGGTACGGCACCTTGTCCAACCATATTAGCTATTACCGCCATCCGATTGGCATTTTGTAACTGTTCTTCGACATTGTACTGCTGATGCAACCCATTGTTACCTGGATAAAATAATCAACAATCAAATCATCAGGCCTGATCTTTCAAAAACTCACTTCTTAAGATGTCTCCCAACTTCGTGTTGCAGTTGTTATTGTTATTGTTCAGTCCTCCCGCTTCCGATCCTGCTGATGATAGCCTTCCGTTACCTGACGAACTGTCGCTGTGAGCACTGGGGGAAGCGCACATTGGGCTTGCGCTTGCTGCAAAATGGTCTTTAATTTTGATCTATTTTGCGAAAAATACTTACAATTTCCCGCCATTCCTGATAGACCCAACAGGCTGGATCCTGCCGCCGCCGCCAAGATGGTTTCGCGTTCTCTTCGATCGGCAGCCGCTCTCGATAAGACGTATTGGGCTGCGAACTGATGTTTTGGATCCATCCTCATGTGCTCCATGTGCGACAGCAATCCTGAAAATTAAAAGGTAACGGTGGTAAAAGGTGCAAAAATTCATTCATAAAGTTTCATTGACAATTGCATTATTGGAATTAGGTTTTTTTTTGTTATTTGCCAAAAAAACAAATCCGGCACATCCCAAATTTTTGCAATCGAGAATTTTAATATTTTTGCAAAGAATTCCAAAGAAAATCTCATAAGCCGTATGTTACAATAGTAATTTTCTCATCAGTTATGCTTTAGGCTTTTTTCTCCTATATTATGTCAGACTGGCTAACTTTTTTTAACTCGAAAATTCCATTGTAGACTGATGAATGTCTAAAATTTAAATATTGCTGCATTATCAGATAACCCTTTAGGTTTAATTCCAGCATTTCCAGATCTTGGCTTGCTTGGATGACATTTTTCAAACCTTTTCCGGGATTTCACAAATTTTTCGGTTTCCCAAATTTGAAAGAAGAGACAAAATTCACTTTGAATTCCTTTTCAATCTTCAGCAATAATTTTTTAAGCCAACACAACCTGGCTATTCCACGACTAAATAAATCCTTGTTTTTTTTTTACGAATTATCCACATTTTCCACACAAAATTTCTCAATCCAACCCAAGTTAAGCCATTCGTAATCAAAAGATATTTTAAAAATTTTGAAGAATCTAGGTTTACTTTAGTCGCTACATTTAGGTTTAATTCCGTTCAGATTTCCTCCACTGAGTTTCCCTTGAAGTTTTGTGATTTTTCTGTAAACTCAAAATAATTTATTCCGTTTTTTCTTTTAAGCCTAAAATCGTCTCTCCCAACCTTAAAACTCATGGCACTTTAAACTTCTTTTAGGTTTAGTAATATTTACCGTCATTAAGTTTTATTTTTAAGTTCTCCAACCTAATTCAGGTATCGATGAATGGATATTTTTTCATCTTCCATCTTTAAAAATGAAAATAATTTTGTCTTACGTTGGGGTACTAAACATTAGCTCAAATCGAAGCAGAATTTAATTTAGGTATCAGTGCATGCCTAAAGAAAATTTTGCGTTTCCCAGTGTCAAAGTTTTTTAAAAGAAATTTAAATTTAAATTTTGGGGCTTTTTTGTAGGTTGAATAAATATTTATTTTATGTCCCAACCTAACGATCTTACATTGTGCCCAACCTAACGAGTTTAGGTTGGGATGCACCCTAAAGTTGTTAGCGCATCAGCCTAATGTTTATAGGTTGCGTTCCCATCTAACTATCATAGGTTGCGTCCCAATGTAACGATCTTAGGTTGCGTCCCAACCTAATTATCTTGGGTTCCCGACCTAACTTTGATTCTAAGTTCACATTCATAATCGTAATCATTTATTGACGTGATTGCTCCAATGCTGAGATAACGTTTTGTAATTTTTCGTTCAACTTGTAAAAGCAAAACCACAGGATTTTTTTTAGTGAGAATTCCAACCTAATTTAAACTCAGCTTGTATCGCACAGTATCGATTAAATCCAAACTATTCCGTTATTGAATGCCAATAATGATATTTTAGTTTGTGTTTTATGTGTCGAAAAATATTTTTATTAGGTTGGTGGTATTAGGTTGGTGGTATTAGGTTTGTATTCACAACCTAATAGCCTAATAAATATGTATCGATGCACTGCCAAATTTACCAAATTCCAGTTCATTTTATGACTTGATCGTATAATTTTCTTTTGTTTTGAACACAAACCTAACATTAGTATTAGGTTTATAGTAATTTATACAAAACTTGGTCATTATTATTATTGAGTACAGGGTCCTTTTTATTAATTTATGAAGCTGATGGTGGTAAATATATATATATTTTTTAGTTGGAGTGTCAACCTAATTCACCATTAGGTTTGCACCAAGCCTAATTAAGGCACTAAGTTTTGGTGTTGCTTATATGTCATTTTTTAAATGTTGGTATAAGAACGTGTTTTAGGCTTTAGGTTTGTATCAATGCAGAACGTAATCTAGGTTGTGAGTGCAAGGTTTTTGCTAAGCCTGAAAAACTTAAGTAGATTCCGATTTTTTTCATTAATTTGGAGCATTAATCTTTGTCAATCGATTCAGAACTTAAGGAATTTTGTGTTCTTTTATTTTTATTTAAAACTAATTTTGACAGTAGGTTGGTATCAGTCAAACCTAACGGATCGACGCTGATCCACTGCAATGATAAAGGGAAACTCATTTAGGTTAAGGTAACCCGATGACAGTTAGGTTGGAAAATGTATTGATAAAAAAATGTTTTGTGATTTAACTTTTTTTGTATACCTATATTAGGGTTGGATTGAAGAATAATCTGATTCATGTATCGGTGTATGCTTAAGCAAACATCAAATTCTAACCTGCAAAAAACGTTTTTAGTATTAGGTTTGCGATCTAAGCGGCCTTTTTCTTAGGTTGGAGCACCTTGTCTTTAGCATTAGGTTTGTTTTCTTTGAGTATCTGATCATTTTTTACCAATTTACAATTCTTTCAAATCTGAGAGAAAGGAGGTCTCATGACTTAAGAAAATTTTTGGGTTGGAGAACCAACCTAATTAGGTTTGTACCAATAGAATAAGAATCAGGCACAGCTGTTCAATCATGTTGTTGTAATGTTAATGATTCAAGAATTTTCGTAAACGTCACCTTTAGCTTGTGAAATGTAAACTTCGTCATTAGGTTGTGTCAGAACTGAAGAATATTTAGGCATCGATATGTGACTTTGGCATTAGATTGTGCCAAAAAAAGCAGAACATTTAGATACCGATTTTGTTATTAATATATGACTTCGGCATTAGGTTGTATCAACGATGTACAACCTTAGGTATCGATATAAAAATTTAATCTAAAAGCTTTTTTGGAAAACATGTTTGTTGGTTTAGTTGTTTCGTCCATAAAAGTTGCATCGCGACGGTCTAACAATGGTGTTAGGTTTGTCTCAATTGGCACCAAACCTAATTTAGGTATCGGTGTAAATCCTGTTATATTTCTTCTAATTTCAATTTGGAATTTGAAGAGGAGAATCTGTTGGTGTAGTTTCATAATTGGAAAAAAATGTTTCTTAGGTTGGATCAACAACCTGTATCAGCAATTTATTTTGCGAATTAGATATCAAAGACGCATCTTAATAATTTATGTATCGATGTACAAATTAATCTGAAATCTTTGGTAAAACAGGTTTGTTGGTTTAGTTGTTTCGTCCAACGTCCAACTATAATGTTAGGTTTGTGTCAATAGGTACCAAACCTAATTGAGGTATCGGTGTACAACATTTTTTCTAATTTCAAGTTTGGGATATGAAGAAGATAATTTGTTGGTGTCGTTTAGTAATCGCAGAAAAAATGTTTTCTTAGGTTGGATCAGCAACCTTGTGAAATATTTACATATCAAAGACGTACAACCTTAATAATTTAGGTATCGATGTACAAATTTAATCTAAAATCTTCCTTGGGAAACGTGTTTGTTGGTTTAGTTTTTGAGCAATTTTTATTACGACGACCTAACAATGATGTTAGATTTCTTTCAATCGGTACCTAACCTAATTCAGGTATCGGTGACATCATATTTTTTGTGATTTCAAGTTTGTAATATAAAGTAGAGAATTCGTTGATGTCGTATTACAATCACAGAAAAAAATGTTTTCTTAGGTTGGATCGGAAATCTATTTTGCAAATTAGGTTTAACCTAATTTAACCACCGAAGATGCAAAATTGTCGTTTAAAAATGTTTCTTAAATGGCCGAAATTATAAATATTTAGACACACAAAATACATCATACAACGTAAAATAATAACAATTTCAACGAAAAATCAGTGGCGTAGGCAGAAATCTTTCAACTTTGAGGGCAACACAAAAAGCTTATTTTTTTTGAGTTGAGGGCAGGCTTCGGTCAAGCTCGCTTGCCTTTTTCGACTTTCTCTGGATGTTTCGAGCCTCCCGAAACGGAAAATCTTACCTGATTCGTGCGTGAAGATGGCCTGGCATACCGAACACGGCCACATTCTTAGGGAACTAGATAACTGAGACGTTTCCGGATGACAAGCAAGATGTTTTCTCAGCGATCCCTCGTTAACATAATGCTTTCCGCATACGGGGCATGGATGATTGGCCGTCCTCCTTTTAGCTAAATAAGGATCGATGACGTCAACAGAGAGAGAAAAAAGATATAAAGCAAAGCACCCCAGGATCTTCATTAAAAGCGGTTATTTTGAATCTTTCAGCGGTCGAAACGGTACAAAGCAATCGGTTTGATCGAACCGAGTGCTTTGTATGAGTTTCAGTGTTACCAATCTTTGTAGTAACCGAAAAAACAAACTTTGTTTAAACGTAAAGATTGTTTTTTTTATCGGAGATATTTGTAGACATTAATAAAGCAAAAACTACAAAATAAGCAGCACACAGGGCGTTACGTTGGGTAAACCGCAAAGCAACAAAAATACTCAATAAATAACACTAGCGACTAAATTATAATCATAGCATGCATGGCTCAATAAATAAATAAATAAACCGAAGCCCCCTACGCAACGATTTATTTCTTTCGGTTCGAAACTTATCGTGCGAGCCACGTAGTCGTAAAAATCGCGAAACGGCCAAACGGGCATTCCTGAAGCGGATTCTTTTGATCCGTAAACTTCAATAAGAAGCCCCAATGTATACGATGCAACGTAATTTTTGATAAAGCCTTTGATAAAAGAATTTTTCGTTTTAATAAGTTCTCTCTTCGCTCGACGAAATTAAAAATTTCGAATTTCGACGCAACGGCGTGGCAGACGCGACTAAAGAGGAAAAGTTGTCTACTAATGAGGATACAATGGAAAAAATAAACCGAACAAAAATGCTTTTAAGCTTTTTCGCGTTTTGCTAATCGACGCGTCGGCAACGGGGGAAAAAAACCCTTTTGAATTTTTAAGTGCCCCATGACGTTGATTTATCATTATCGATGTCGAATGGAATTGCATTTTTCTACGGCTTTTCGACCCTCATCTGGCACAGTTTACGAAATTACGTTTTTGTTTGACGAATTCTTCGTTTGTTTCCGTAAAAGTGTAACTTTTTATTGTGAAATGCGTTGTAAAATTATTGCAATTTTGACTCAAAACAAAAGATTCAACCCAAGAAATTAATCTTAAAGCTTTATAAAGAAAGAAATCAATCGTCAGTTTTAATCAATTGTTGCAAACTTAATATGTAAAAACTTTCAATTTTTGATACAAATTATTTGGAAAATTTTAATAAAAAATGGAGAAAGGTGAACAGGCAAGACAAAATATATAGAAAATGGAAAAATAAATTCGAAACTTATAAAACTCATAAACACACAAAAAAAAATATCTATAAATCAAAAGAAGAAACAGTTCAAAAGAAACATAAATCTGATTAACAAATCTATAAGATAATGACAGAAAGCATAGTGAAAGAACTTGATCACAGAATAAATTAATAAATAACTGATGACGGAAATTATAAAACAAAAATATCAATAAAAAACGATGAAACGAGAAAAAATATGAAGACGAAAAATCGTAAAATACAGAAACTATTGTCGCGAGAAGAAAATTAAGGGCGAAATATAAAGAAGAAATATTCGAAAGGTACATACAAATGTCACAAGAAGAAAAAACATCAAAGATCAGAAGATTCAAATCGAATGAAAGACGAAGTAGAAGAAAATACTCGAAAGGCACTAAATTCAAAATGACGAAGAAATGTGGAATTGGCGACGAAAAATATATACAAAAATGCTAAAAGAAAGTTACAAAACTCACAAAAAAATCGAAAATAAAAAATAAGAAATCATTGAAATGAAACAAGAAACGTGATCCGATTTGAAGGGACGGAGTGGGACTTGATCAGAGAAAATGACAAAATTTATGAAGAACTGGCCGGAAGGCCAAAAATGCTACAAAAAGTAAACATTCTATAAGAATAAGATGAAGAAGAAAATAAAAAGAAGAAATATTCTAAAGGCTCAAAACTCACAAAGAGTAAACACAAAAAACAAAAGAAAACATTAAAACGAATGGCTAAACAGACGAAACAAATATTTAAAAAGGAAAAAATTCACAAAAGAAGAGGAGAAATCCTGTAAACATAAAAAAATTCAAATTAAGGAAGAAATACAAAGAAGAAATGTTCGACATGCATGAAATTCACAAAAGAAGAAAGAACACAAACAGGAAAATAAAATCTCCAACAATCAACGAAAAAAATAACTGAAGAAGAAAATTATAAAATAAAATAAAAAAAAAAAAATGGTGAAAAAAGGTAAACTGGTAGGAAAAAGTATCTAGAAGACGGAAAAGGAAATATTCGAAAAAGTCATCAAAAACAAACAACTTTTTAAAAATATTTTTTGGGATAAATCCTCATTTAAATTATTGTTGTTTCTGCAAACTAATTAAAATGTTTCATCATTTTCTGATTTTTATTGTGTCTGGTTTAATCAGTTGATGCATCCTCTTAAAAGGAATTGAAATAGATTGATGTAACACGCTCCCAATAAACTGATTTCAACCTAAACTGATCTTAAAACTCGGCCTCAAGCAACAGATGTTTAATTGTGAGGTTGTTGCTTAGGTTGGATTAGGTTATATACAACGTAATGTGGATTAGATTACATTAGATGGGATTAGATTACATTAGATTGGATTAGATTACATTAGAATGGATTAGATTACATTAGATTGGATCAGGTTACATTAGATTAGATTAGGTTATATTAGACTAGATTAGGTTAAATTAGATTGGATTAGGTTACATTAGGTTGGATTAGATATAAACATGATTACATAACAAACTCATTCAAGTTTGCTAGATGGTTTTGTTCAGTTGTGTTTATGTTGCAGTTAGGTTTATTAACCCAACCTACAAAAATTCAATCGGTTTATATATTTTTTTTACAAAAAAATCGAATTTATTAAGAACCAACAATTTAATATACGATACTTGTTTATAAACTACCGTATATTAAATTGTTGACTCGGATTATATTAGGTTTAAAGAGTTGGATAAGGTTTAATGAGGTTTTCATAGCTTTATAGATAAAATTTTTAAAAAAATTTTAAAGTTACAATTGACTGGTTCTTAATAATTCGATTAAAATGGCCCTTCATTACTTTAGGTCTTAGGTTGTATTATAAATAGTTGTGGTATAGTGACGCTGATGAAATAACTATGTATAATTGTAAGATTGTTGTTTAGGTTGGATTACGAAAGGTTAGTTTGGATTAGGTATAAATACGATTATGCAACAAAAACGTTCAAACCTAGTTTGTTAGATGGTTGTGTTGGGTTAAATTCGATCACAATTAGGTTTAGTAATCCCAACCTAAAAAAAATCAATAGGTTTATATATAAATTTTACAATTTACATGGTTCGTAAAAATGTATTGTGTATTAAATTGTTGGCTCTCGTTGGATTAGATTAAAAGAGTTGGATTAGGTTTACAGCTTTGTCGATATGAAAGGGAATTTTGACTTTTTAGGGTTAAAATTGATTTAGTAATAAATCTGGTTAAAATGGTCGTTCATTACTTTATGTGTTAGGTTGGATTAATTTATGCGTTAGACATAGACCAAAAATAGAATAATGACGTTGATGAAACAGCTATGTTTAATTGCAAGGTTGTTGCTTAGGTTGGATTCGGTTAGATTAAGTTTGGATGGGATATAATCATTATTATACAACAAACACGTTAAAATCTAATTTGCTAGATGATTGTGTTTGGTTGAATTGGGTCACAATTAGGTTTTATCCTAACCTAAACCTAATATATATTTTTTTGCAATTTGATATGCGATAATAAAATTTTTTCGTATATCAATTTGTTGGGTTGGATTGGATTAGATTTAAAAAGTTGTATTAGGTTTAATGATTTTTTTATACCTTTGTCGATGTAAATGGAATTTTAATTTTTTTAAGGTTAAAATGGTCGTGCATATTGTATGCGTTAGGTTGGATTAAACATGGTTGTATAATGATGTTGATGAAACAGCCATGTTTAATTGTAAGGTTGTTTAGGTTGGGCTAGGTATAAATATGATTATACAACAAACACGATCAAACCTAAAAAATATAAGAAGTTTATGAATTTTTAATTTAATATGCGATAGTTTGCGTTTAGGTTTAAGGAGTTGGATTAAGTTTAATGGGATTTGTCGATATAAAAGGGATTTTTGACTTTACTAAGAGTTTGATTAAATTTAGGTTGAATTTCTAAAAATTTAGCTATGTTGGATTAAAAATAAACATCCTAATGTACGTACAGTCGATTTGTTAACCGAAAGTTAGATTATTTAAAGGCTTTCGAGGCTATAATTTCCCATAAATTTTGTCGTTGTAAATCACGGATGTAAACAAATCAAACACATAGATCTAAAACAAAAACATACAAAAAAAATTCGGTTAAAAGTAGAATAAAGATAAACCCACGTACCTTTTTCGAACGCCCCACATCGTGGACTAGTGGACCAATGAATTTCCAAAGAAAAAATTTCCAACTTACTCGGGCCAAATTTTTGCCGCGTTTTTGACGCTTTTTCATTCTTTCTCTCTCGTCAGACTATCACGAAAGCGCAGTAACGCGAAGGGGATTTATTTTTTTTCGAAATTGTCGCTAGGGGGCCTCTTTACATTCGACGCGCACAAAAAGCGTATGTTAGTGAGAAAAACCACGCAAACTAAGAATTACTCGGAAAACTAAGCCCAAAAACAAAAACAGAGAGGAAAACAAAAACGAAACTACTCAAATACTTACTGGCTACCCCGGACGCGTTCGGATCTTTATGGGTGTGTTTCATGTGTTCCATCAGAGCCTCGCCACCCAAGAACATCTTGTGACACAGCGGACAGGAAGTGGCGTTCGGACCTCCAATTAAAGCGGCGTGTTGCTGCAACCGACCAATACACTGCTGACAAAAGTGTACGTTAATATAAAGTTCGAAACCAAACCAAATTGCGAATTTTTTGACATTTTCGTCTTTTTTTTTATATACAGTTTGGTGTCGTTACAGGGTGAGCGCTCATTTTTTTTCTTCATCGTATTTGGTTTGATCTGAACTCACAACTATTATTATTAGTAATTACCATATTTACTAAAGATTTCGATATATTAATTAACTAGCAAATTACGTGGTTGCATATATTTGTTAATACATTTTTTCAAGAATCACCCTGTATCGTTGATTTATGTATTTAAATGTTTTAAATTCGAGTCGTTTGAAGGTAGCGATTTAAAACCACCTGTATATACGGTGACTGCACATCCAACCCAACTCGACACTCTCAAAATAAAAAAAAATGATTCAATCAATGATATTTATGCCCACTCTTTATATATTGTCTTCCAGATTAAATTTCTACTCTAAAATTAAAAAAATTAAACAAAAACACGCCGTAATACAAATTTTTTGTACATACAGTAACCAACTTGGAAATTAATTATTTGTTCTTAATTTGAAACCTAAATTCTCTTAGGTTGATTAGTTAGGTTGTCGTTAATGCTCGTCAAACTTAGTTGCATTGAATTTCTAATAATGCATCCAGTTAACTTAATAATTACAGGGGATGATAACAGGGCAAAGAAACCTGATTAGGTTGTTAAATTAGGCTGTTTAAGTTGATTTTACAAAGTTATTAAATTCATGAGTTTCATGGCTTGGTTACTAGGACAAAGTGCGTTAGGTTCTGCTGTTCTAAATTAGGTTACATGTACATCTTGAATTAGGTTGCTTAAGCTTGCTAGCGGATGCTAATGAATGTATGCACAATTTTTAAAATCAGTAAGTTAATAATTTTGTGGTTTAAGCACTCGCGCAATTAAACTTACAACGTTAGGTTATGTTGCTATAAATTAGGTTGGGACGTGCTAAATTAGGTTGTTTATGTCGCTGATGGATTCCTGCACAATTTTTAAATTCAATCAATTGCTATTATTAGTTTCTTAGCTTATAAGTAAATAAACCTAATTTTTTAGGTTGTGATGTTCTAATTAGGTTATTTACGGTCACTTTCCCAATAAATTCTTAGATAGTCTTTAAATACAGTCAGTTTATGGAATGATTGGTTTCTTGACTAGTCACTAGGGTAAAAACCTACATTACTGTTAGGTTGTTTTGTTACTACTCAGGTTGTTTACTTTACACATTTTTTGAATCCAGCAATTTATTGGTTTCTTAACTGGATCATTAGGTCAAATTTGTTTTGTTCTCAATTAGGTTGTTTGTTGTTAGCTTGCTTGTGCTTAGGTTGTTAATTGAAGTTTGCACAATTTTCAAATTCATTCAGTTTATAGATTTGATTTCACGGTTTATTCACTCGTGCAATTGAACCTGTTAGGTTTTAATGTTGAAAATTAAGTTGTGACGTTCTAAATTAAGTTGTGACGTCTTAAATTAGGTTGTGATACAATTAGGTTGTGACACCATTAGGTTGCGGCACAATTGGGTTGGCACAAGCAGGTTGTGACACAATTAGGTTGTGACACAATTAGGTTGTGACACAATTAGGTTGTGACACAATTATGTTGTGATACAACCTTATTTAGAAGGTCACAACTTAATTTTCGACATCAAAACCTAATAAGTTTAATTGCACGAGCGATTAAACCGCGAAATTAAATCTATAAACAGAACGAATTTGAAAATTCTGCTTATAGGCCCCATCGATAGGGTAAATAAACCTAAATTCTTAGGTTGAGATATTATAATTAGGTTGTCTGTGGCTAGTTTGCTAACTGATTTTTAAACAGTCTTTAAATTGGAAATAACTAGGTTAATAGGTTAAAAACCTAAATTACTCTTAGGTTGTGTTGCTACAGCTTAAGTTGTTTGCTTTAATTTGTGGCCTGGCATGGCTTGGTTACTAGATTAATTAGCGTTAGGTTGTGATGCCCTAAACAAGGTTGCCCACAATTGATTTCGCGGTTTGGTCACAAATAAACCTACAACACTCTTAGGTTGTGACACTGTAAATTAGGTTGTGGCGGTTTGACCGTTTTTTAACGCCGATTCAAACAATTTATAGGATGGCTTGGCTTAATATGCAGCGTAAATAAACCTATTCTGTTAGGTTGTGATGTTATAATTAGGTTGTTTGCAGTTAGTTTAAATTTTAGATATTTAATTCACCTAATTTATGGGATGTCTGGTTAAAAAACCTTATATTACCGTTAGGTTGTATTATTACAACGTAGGTTGTTTACACATTACTGCCAGGTTGCATTGTTACAACATAGGTTGTTTAATCATTGCTGATAGGTTATATTTTTAAAAAGTAGCCTAACGCCTAACGCAACCTAATTCAACCATGTATACACAATCCAACCTAAACAAATGTCACTGAGGGAGTTTTTTCAAGAAATGTAAAGCAAGATTGGAAAAGATTGAGTTGGGTTGGATTGCGTAGGATTCGATTAGGTTGCGTTAAGAAAAAAGAATTTAATTCAGAATAATTTGCGCACAAAATATGTAATTAATGTGTAATTTGTGGAAATTTTGCTTCAAAAAAACGGCTTCATCGAGCCTACTTAGAACAAAATCTACGTCGACGTTAGGTTACGACACTGTAAATTAGGTTGTGGCGTTTTAATTGTTTTTTATGGAGCGTCGCTGATTCAAACAATTTATAGGGCGCTTTGGTTTAACAGGCAACGTAAATAAACCTAATCTGTTAGGTTGTGATGTTCTAATTAGGTTGTTTGCAGTTAGTTTAAATTTTAGATAATCAAATCATCTAATTTATGGGATGTCTGGTTTCTTAGCTAGTCGCTACGTTAAAAAACCTAAATTACTGTTAGGTTGCATTGTTCAAACGTAGGTTGTTTAATCATTACTGATAGGTTATATTTTTAAAAGGTGGGTTGTTTATAGTAAGTTGATAACGGATTTTTACATAATTTTTGTATTCAGTCAATTTCTGGGATGCTTAGGTTATTGGCTTGGTCACTAGAGCAAGGAACTGCAGGTTGCGTTGTTTTAAATTAGGCTTCTTATGGTTAGGTTGCTAATTTGCATTATTTTTAAATTCAATCAATTTATGCACGGCACGACTTAGTCACCGCGCAAATAAACCTACATTATTTTAGGTTGTGAGACTCTGAATTAGGTTGCCATGATGTCAATGAGATTGTGATGTTGTAAATTAGGTTCTTTACGTTTTTTGATTTTGATTAATTTATTTTAATTATAGACTTTGTAGCTTACATGGTAATTAATGTTAATAAATCCGCAAAAATTGCGGTTTTCTTTGATGAAACTTAATATAACAATAAAAATTATTTGACTTAAATTTATGCAAGGTTCGTACAAATGACTGGTTGTTTTATTTAAATGTTAATGACGTGGAAGTACAAATCATATTTGGATTAAATGAGGTTTCAATGTTATTTACCTCATATAAAATTTTTTCTTGATTTAAAATAAAGTATTTTTCGCAATTTCCTCTATCGAACGCAACGTACAAATGTGACGTTGTGGAATAACGTGAACGGATTAAAAACTTCCTTCGTTAGGCAACTAATCACAATCAAACCAGTAACGTAATTAGTATCACTACGTAATAGGTTCTTACGGCGAGATTTACCGTCCATAAATAATAAACGAATACGACCGTCGAGTAATATACAGAGAGAGAGAGAGAGAGAGAGGGACGAAAAATAAAATAAAAATGGAGAAAAAACGACTTCTCTGTATACCTCATGGTTATTAAGATAGGTTAGGAAGGTTATTATAAATACCAAGTGAATGAACTTGCATTTATTTCTAGAATATGCGATTCGCGATCTCCGTCTTTTCGAGCGGGCGTTCGCCGATCGGCGAGCGAGAGCGAAAATCGCGGAAGACTACGGGGAATAATGGCTTTAATCTATTGCCTACGCCGTTTTGTAATTTGCAACAAAAATCAATTATTTATTGTATTTGTTCGAATGTATTGTTTGCTTGCGTATGAATTAATAATCTTGCGGACCAACGGATGTCCTAAAATTCGACACAATTTTTTATAAAAAATTAATTATCGAATTTGTTGGAAATTTTAAAATAAGAAAACGCAGCGTTACAAGTTACACCCTGAGGCACTCCGAAAGCAACAAAAGAAAATGAACACGTCAGCAAAATTATAATGTTTGGGTTTAGGTTTTGTTATTTAGATTAAGGATTGTTGTTTAAAAAAAATAAATAAATAAATAAAGGTCAAAAACCTCAAGAAATCAGAAAGAACGGCTTGACTGAAATTTAGGTTGGATAATAAAAAATGTTTGCTATAAAATTTACATTTGAAAAAAAATTAATTGTAAGAATTTATTTTCGTGAAACACTTTTTTTTTAAGTAAGTAAACCTAATATGACGTAGGTTAACCCAACCTATTAACATCCAGCTTCACTATTAGAATTAATGTTTTTCGCTTAAGGACTTCAGGTTGGTTTATAAGTCATTGAAAATGTATACAATTCTAGATTTGCTAGTTTAGGTTAGGTTTGGTTGGGTTATTGCGAAACAAGGATGCAATTCAGCCCAATTTCTGCCAAAAAATAGAATGCGTCGTAATCTATATAAAATACGGCTAACTTAACCTAATTGAATCCACCATGAACAATCCAGCCTAAACTAATATTTTGTGCTACTGAGGAGATGGGAAAAAATGGGAAGAAACTTACCATATGAAATTTTATGTGTTTCTCACAATTTCTTACAATTTTATAAATGTAAGATGATGAATGTAAAAGCCAAAGAATAAATTTGAATTAAGGATTGGTTTTGTTGGATTAGGTTGCGTTAAGAAAAAAAAATCTTGAAGGATTTAATTCAGATTAATTTTGGACAAAAATTTTATTCATCCCAAAACAAATAAACGAAGCCTAACTCAACCTAATTCAATTCTTTATGCACAATCCATCCTAAACAAATGCCCCCGAGGAACGTTTAAAAAAAAAGGATAAGGAAGAAGACTTACAAACGAAATGATTTTTTCCCTAAAAATTTTACGAACGTACGGCGATTTGAAAAAAAAGGAAAAATATGAACCAAAGTAAACTGAAACATCACTGTTGAAGTTCTCTCTCATTTAACAGTTAGGTTAGGTTGAGACGCGTACAAAAATGTAATTCATTCTGAACCAAATAAGCGAATCCTAACTCAACCTAATTCAATCATGTAAACCTAAACAAATGCCACTGGGGGAGTTTTTTCAAAAAAGAATAAGCAAGATTGGAACAGATTGAGTTAGGTTGGATCGATTAGGTTGCGTTGAGAAAAAAGAATTTAATTCAGTCTAATTTGCGCATAAAATATGTAATTAATAAGTATTTTTTAATTTTGTTTGAAGTCGTTTTTTTTGCAAATTTTGCTTCAAAAAACGACTTCATTGAGCATAATTAGCACAAAACCTAGTAGGGCGAAGCCTAACTCAATGTACCTTAAGCTTACACAGTTAAACCTAAATAAATTTAACATGACGTGGAAATAAATTAAATTTATACAAAAAAATTACTAATAATAATTAATATGATACTACCGATGCTCTACCTCTGGCGCTGCTCTACGTTGTACAACGACGCGCTACATTAGGTTGTTTAATTTAAGTTAATGATTTAGAGTTTTTAGTCGATTAGTTTCATGGCTTGGTCACCAGGACAAAGTGCGTTAGGTTGCGCCGAATTAAGTTGCTTGTTGTTAGCTTGAATTACTTTGAATTAGGTTGCTTGTGGTTAGGTTGCTAATGGATTTTTGCCCAATTTTTAAATTCTGTAAATTTATTCAATTTGCGGTTTAAACACACTTACAATATTGTTAGGTTGTGGTACTGTAAATTCTAAATTAGGTTGTTTATGTTACGTCGCTGATGGATTTTTGCAATGCTTTAAATTCAGTCAGTTTCTAGGATGACTAGAAAACATACCTAGTTTCTTAGGTTGTGATGTTTAGGTTGTTTGAGGTTTTAGGCGTTTCCGGCCAGTTTTCTAACTGATTTTTGGACCATGCGAAGCCTAACTCAATGTAATTTCCACGTGTGGAAATTACATTGAGTTAAGCAACTTAATTCGGCACAACCTAACGCACTTTGTCCTGGTGACCAAGCCATGAAACTAATCGACTAAAAACTCTAAATCATCAACTTAAATTAAACAACCTAATGTAGCGCGTCGTTGTACAACGTAGAGCAACGCCAGAGGTAGAGCATTGGTAGTATCATATTAATTATTATTAGTAATTTTTTTGTATAAATTTAATTTATTTCCACGTCATGTTAAATTTACTGTGTACGCTGGATTGAGGTACATTGAGTTATGCTTCGCCCTACTAGGTTTTGTGCTAATTAGGCTCAATGAAGTCGTTTTTTGAAGCAAAATTTGCAAAAAAAACGACTTCAAAAAAAAAATTTTAAAATACATATTAGTTACATATTTTGTGCGCAAATTAGACTGAATTAAATTCTTTTTTCTCAACGCAACCTAATCGATCCAACCTAACTCAATCTGTTCCAATTATCCTTTTTTGAAAAAACTCCCCCAGTGGCATTTGTTTAGGTTTGTTTAGGTTTACATGATTGAATTAGGTTGAGTTAGGATTCGCTTATTTGGTTCAGAATGAAATTTTTGTACGCGTCTCCACCTAACCTAACTGTTAAAAGAGAGAGAACTTCAACAGTGATGCTTCAGTTTACTTTGGTTCATATTTTTCCTTTTTTTTCAAATCGCCGTTCGTTCGTAAAGTTTTTAGGGAAAAAGTCATTTCGTTTGTAAGTCTTCTTGCTTATCCTTTTTTTTAAACGTCCCTCAGTGGCATTTGTTTAGGATGGATTGTGCATAAAGAATTGAATTAGGTTGAGTTAGGCTTCGTTTATTTGTTTTGGGATGAATAAAATTTTTGTCCAAAATTAATCTGAATTAAATCCTTCAAGTTTTTTTTTTTTAACGCAACCTAATCCAACAAAACCAATCCTTAATTCAAATTTATTCTTTGGCTTTTACATTCATCATTTTACGTGACGTGGAAATTAATGAAATTTATACAACAAAAATTACTAATAATAATTGCTAATAAGAAATAAATTCTGAAATCACGTCAAATAAAGATTTTCAAAAAAGATCTTCAAAGTTCTCCCTGGTTAATACGATAATACCGACTCTCATCATTTAAATATCTAAAGTGCAACGAAGACGAGCAAAATCGTAAAAGCACAAAAATTTCTTTAATACAAAAAAAAAAACGACACAAAAACAAACGCCAAATTAGCCGGCGAGATTGAATCGCATTAAACACAAAATGTTTCCCATTAATATTGCAGCGAAGTTTCAACTTATTAGCGACCCCCGCGATACGAAAAATGGCTTTTTAACAGTAAAATAACAAGGTATTTTGTATCGTTTTCCATCGGACTTGTTTCGTCGTCACGACGGATTTTTCGTCCTCGTTTCGGGGCGTTCGTGCGATTCGCGTCGGACGAAGAGAGAAGCGCGCGACCCTTCGCGAAAAGTCCGGCGAGAGAAAAAATCGAGCAAACGAATTCAAAATGTGATAAAGAATGCATGATAATTACGACCTTCGCGCGATAAGAGCGTCGACGTGGCCGTTTCGTCTTGTCTCGTTTCGAAAGGTTTCGCCGCGCGCTAATTAACTCGCGACGTAACGGCGGGATAGATGCGGCGGAGTTAAATTAAAAACAAGGTGTATTTCGACTAAAAGGTTAATTTTTAGCGAGCGATTCGAGACGGCTTTGCGGAGACGAGGAGGATGGATGCACTTAAAACGGCGGCGTCCTTCTCCTTGGATGCAGAAGGAAAACGAGTGAGCGGTGCGCGGTCTCGTACGTCATTTCGCGATTAATCGCATTGAAAACGACGTCCAAAGTCGCCGCGTATGCAAATTTATTCGATGGAATTGCGGGACAACGCAACACAAAATATTACATTGATCTTTTATGTGTTTTCTCTTGTTTGTTTTATACAAGTTGCATCTTGAGAATTTCAAACGTAAAAGTCATGAAAAGGACTCATCAAAGGACGAATTTGATGAGATTTTTTTTAAAGGACATTTAGCCGAATAATTTGAACTTCCATAGTCATCGTTTTCTTTTAAATTTATTTTTTTTGACACTTCCACAGGTGTCCATTTTTTCCTAATTCTTTTATCACTTATGTTTTTTTTTCAAATTGTTTATCTCTTTTTAGAACTGATGCACAGCGCCACCTATTGGCGAGCGACCAACCTGAATCGACTAGCTTTGATCACTCGCAATAGCCATATTGACGACGGGTAATAACCCAGAAAGTAACGCTGTTGTAGTTCGAGTTCGGTCTTTAATTTCAGTTCTAACTCAAGCTCAGCTCAAATTTAGCCATATTTCGTCCAATCCAGCGTCATAAATGCCAACTTATGGCAAACGAAGATAACTAAGAACAGTTTAGAGCAATTTATTTCAACAAAAGACTGTTTCGTAATCAAGCCAAACTTGATTAAAGTAATTTAGCCAATTTTTAGTCAATTTATTAGTTCTAACGTCAGCTGAACTCAAACTTAGCCGTATTTTACCCAATCCAACGCCATAAATGTCAACTTATAACAAATAAAAATAATTTTTTTTCCTTGTTTTCGCCGGTTTGTTTGTAATAAGTTTTTTTTTCTTTTTTGGGTTTTTTCGGCGTGCACGCGATCGTTTGCCAAGAAACAACCTTTAAAATGCGCTCCTAAATTTTCAACGAAAAAAAAAATACTGAAGATGCTGAAAATATTTTCAGCGAAACGTTATAATAAATAAAGAAAATGTAGGCAGACCAAAACTTGCCTTTAATTTATAACCAACATCGCCGAAAAAACCCAAAAAAGAAAAAAAAAACTTAATACAAATAATTGTGCACAGTTTAAAGCAATCTAGTTTAACAAAAAAACATTGTTACAACAGCAGACTGTTTATTTTTATTATTTATTGTTTGTAATCAAGGCCAACTTGATTAACTTCGTTCACTTTCCGTTTTAATTTCAACCAAATTCAAACTTACCCATATTTTGCCCAATCCATCACCATAAACGTCAATTTATAGCAAATATAGATAATTGAACACAGTTTAAAGTAATCTATTTAACCAGAGTACAGTTATTTTTTTCATAAACATGCTAAACTTGATTTAAAAAATTTAGCCACTTCTTTGTCCAAGGTTGAGTTTAGTTCTAACGGTTAACTTCTAACTTAAGCGCAATTCGAACTTAGCCATATTTTGGCTCTAATGAAGATAATAGAGTACATTTTAAAGTTTCTATTTCAATAGAAAACCGCTCGTTGTTTCATAAACAGCAAAACTTGTTTAAAGTATTTTAGCCAGTTTTTTTGTTAAATGTTGGGTTCGGTTGCAGTTTTAACTCCAGCTAAACTCAAACTAAGCCATATTTTGACCAATACAGCTGAGCACGATTTATTTCAATATTTCATTGTTTCATAATCAGGCCAAACTTGATGGAAGCAATTTAGCCATTTTTTCAATCCAAAGTCGAATTCACTCTCAGTTTAACTGAAGACATTTTTGAGCAGTTTATTTCATCAAAAATTTTTCGTAGTTTCATAATCAAATCAAACATGATTTAAACAGTCTTTTTATCCAGGCCCGAGTTCAGTCTCAGTTTTAACCCAGATAAACTCAAACATAGCCATATTTTTTCCAAATTTAGAGCAATTTATTTCAATAGAAGTCTGTTCATTGTTTCATAATCTCGCAAAATTTGTTTAAAGGAATTTAGCCAGTTTTTTATCCAAGCTTGAGTTCAGTCTCAGTTTAACTGAGCATAGTTTAACAAAAAAACAAAAAACTGTTCATTGTTTCTTAATCAAGCCAAATAGGATTAAAGCAATTTAGTCAGTTTTTTGTTTATGCTCCAATTACTCACTATTAACGTAGCTAAATTCAAACTTAGCCATATTTCGCCCAAACCAGCGCCTTAAATGTCAATTTATGGCAAATACAGCTAACTGAGCACAGTTCAAAGCACTTTATTTCAACAGAAGATTGTTCATTGTTTCACAATCGGGCTAAATTTTAATAAAAAAATTATCCACTTTTTTTTTAAGTTTGAGTTCCGTCTTAGTTCTAACTCATTAAAGTAATTTAGTCTGTTTTTGCGCAAATTTGAGTTCCGTCTTAGTTATAATCCAAGCTCAACTAAAACTTAGTCATATTTTGGCTCTAAATAGAATAATTGAGCACAGTTTAAAACAATCTAATTCAAGAGAAAACCGTTAATTTTTTGATAACCAAACTTGATTGAAATATTTTAAGCAGTTTTTTGTACAAGGTTGAGTTCAGCCTCGGTTTTAACTCCAGTTAAACTCAAACTAAGGCATATATTGTCCAATCCATCGCCAAAAATACTAATTTAAAGCAAAACATTGACCACAATTTAGAGCAATTTATTTCAATAGAAGACTGTTCATTGTTTCACGATCAGGCCAATCGTGATTAGAGCAGTTTAGCGAGTTTCTTGTCTAAGATCGAGAGCAGTCCATATAATTCTAGCTAAATTTAAACTTAGCCATATTTTATCCAATTCAACACCAAAAATGCCAGTTTAAGCACGTGAAGATAACTGGGCACAGTTTCGAGGAATTTATCTCAAAATAAGGCTGTCCATTGTTTCATAATTAGGGCAAAGTTGATTAAAGTAATTTAGCCAGATTTTAGTCCTAGTTGGATTTCAGTCGATCAGTTCTAACTCAGGCTCAACTTACACTAATCCCAGCCTAAAATCAAATGGTTTAAAATATATTATTTTTTCAAAGCTTTACAGAAATGTTGTTAAAAATCAGGCTTAACAGAGAAACTAGCTATTTATGTAAAATGCGAATCAAGCATTGCAGTCTCAAAATGTTTTGGCATTTTGTCTGATAAACCTAACGGAAACCAATCAACAAATTATTAAATATATTAGGTTTAATGTCAAACATCAATATGGGCGTCAAAGTGATTTTATGATTTTTTTTAATGATAAGAAATTTAATTTTTTTAAATGTCTTCAAAACATAAATAGAAACCTAATACTTTCCCAACGATTAATCCCTGCCTAAAATAAAATGGTTTAAAACATATAATTTTTAAAAGCTTTATAGAAATTTTGTTAAAAATCAGGCTTAACAGAGAAACTTAAACCTATTTATGTAAAGTGCGAATCAATCATCGCAGTCTCAAAATGTTTTGGCATTTTGTCTGATAAACCTAACGGAAACCAATCAACAAATTATTAAATATATTAGGTTTATTGTCAAACATCAAAGTGAGCGTCAAAGTGATTTTATGATTTTTTAAACCTTAAATACAATCGCAATCCAACCTTAAATACAATCGCGAACCTTTAACCAAATCTCAACCTAAACTTTCAACCCAGTCCCAACCTAAATGTTCAACTTATATTAACCTAAACCTAATGATAGATTGTGAGTCAACGATTAATCCCAGCCTAAAATCAAATTGTTTAAAACATAATTTTTTAAAAGCTTTATAGAAATGTTGTTAAAAATCAAGCTTAACAGAGAAACCTAAAATTATTTATGTAAAGTGCGAAACAAGCATCGCAGTCTCAAAATGTTTTGTTTTTTGTCTGATAAACCTAATGGAAACCAATGAACAAATTATAACCTAAATGTGTTAGGTTTACTGTCAAACATTAAAGTGGGCGTTAAAGTGATTTTATGTTTTTTTTAATGATAACAAATTTATTTTTTTTTAAATGTCTTCAAAACATAAATAGGAAACTAATAATTTCTTAACTTAAAAAAATTGTTTCATAACCTTGAAATATTTTTATTATTTTTTTATTTTATTTTTCGTTTGCAATTGCTGGTAGACTTAAGCAGCTTAAGATTCTGTTAAACCTGAACCCAATGATGAAAAGTCTTAAAATTTTTTGAACACGAAGTAAATTTAGTAAAGTAAAGTAAGTAAAAAAATTTAAGTTTAAGGTTTACTTAAACTTAAATTTTAAACATAAAAAAAAAAAAAAATGAATTTAAACATGAAAACAATAAGCAAAATGTAATTTAAGGGAAATGACAAAATTGCGAACAGTTTGAAGCAATCTATTTCGACAAAATTCTGTCCATTTCCGGGAAAATATTTTACTTGTGATTCTTCTAATCTTGTTCAAATTTCTTCCATTGTGTGTAATTTGTGTGGTACAAATTACATATGAGCTTACACTGGGAATACTGTCATTTATGTATATTTATGAAATTTTGCTCTTTTAAATATTCGACTTGATTTCTCAAAACGGTATACCACTCTTCAACTTCCGGTCTGACCGGAAGTTTTTCTTTTTAGAAGAGGCTAATAGGTGGCTGTGATTTTAATTTTTAACGACTCAATAAAATTTTCAAAATATTTGAAAAGTATCTCACAAATCATGAAACGTTTTTCGTGCATTTTTCACTTTTGGCAGATTTTTCTTAAAAATTTTTGTTTTTCGCAGCCACCTTTTTAATTTCTTCGGTGTAATGCATGTAACCCATTTATTAATGATTTTAAACCCCATCATTGATCTTGGAAAATTAACGGTCGAGTAATATACTGACTGTTCCATTAGAAAAAAATTACTTCCGGTTTAATCGGAAGTTACATAGAAAAATGACTAAAAATCTCTAAAATTGTAACCAAATTACCGTTTATGTTACCAGGTGTTAATCTGTCTTTATGTTCAGAGTTACGTACAATCATTGACAGAGTAAATGTCGTACCAATAAAACGCACGTCGAGTTTAAAAAGAACAGAAGGGTCGACCGTATTTAAAAAGGATCTGTTTAAAATTCATTTATTCTAAAATTTGTGTTACTCCAATGTTCCCCGACATAATATTATCTTTAAGCTATTTATAAATGTAACAAATATTTTTCAGT
>JAFFZR010027168.1:0-10075 GCA_018397195.1 Lethrus apterus | reverse complement strand
TCTTTGTGTCAGCCTGAACGTATGATACGGAATAATGAAAACCAGTATAACAGATCTTCTGAATGGCACTTTTTGAGTCAGAAAAAATGACAGCCCTCCTGATATTACGTTCTTTTAATAAGTTTAAGGCTGAAAATATAGCATACATTTGTGCAGAACATATGGGCATATCCGACGGAAGCCCAGCAGATATATTAATGTCAAGAGAAGGAATAAAAATCCCCATTCCTAATTTCTTGGGAACAGGCTGTAAAGATGCATCAGTGAAGACTTGGATGTAATTAGGATAAGATGTTAAAGAACTAGCTAAAAACAACTGTAAAGTATTCGGGTCATTTTTCCTATTATCACTACTGATAAAGTGCTCCACAACTTCAGCTATTTGTTGAGGAGAAAGGTTATAACAAGGCGGTAATATAGATTTACTGACCTGATCTGATCTCAATATCCAACGTAAAGCGACAAGCAAGGAAGGTACCTTCTTCCAAAAATTATTCGGGGCTAGATTGTTTAGATTTCGTAATTTCACAAACACCGGATCATTAACAGTAATGCAGTGTTTTAGGATGAATTTTGTTGCAAGATATAAAGAACGTAAATGCACAGGCATAACACCTGACTCTGCATGGAGAGCATTTATTGGTGTTGATTTCATAGCACCAAGAGCTGTCCTAAGTCCTTGATTTTGTATTTTTTCCAGGGCACTAAACCTAGATTTTGAAAGAGGAGACATTAAAAAGAGAGAATAGTCTATATGCGATCTNACCAAGGCATAATATATATTCAATAGTATTTTGGGATCTGCCCCCCACCAGGTTTTACATAAAGATTTCATAATGTTAAGACCCTGAGCTAATCTTTTAATAATATAGCCAACCTGTTTATCAAAAATTAATTTACTATCCATCTCAACACCCAAAAATTTTATGCTAGGAACTAAAGAAACCAGGGCATTATTATATTTAACAGATGGAACCTCAATAGGTATTTTACCTCTCTTAAATAATATGCATCTACTTTTAGCTACACTAATCTCCAGCCCATTCTTGTGCATCCATTGAGCAACATCAACAAGAGCTTTGTTAATCTTGTTAACTGACTCTTGAATGTTAGAGCCTTCCACATAAAGAGCAAGATCGTCAGCGTAAAGAATCGATTTAATTCTGCTAAGACAATTAGGAAGAGAAGAATCAAAAAAATTAAATAAAATAGAACTTATGGACGAACCTTGTGGGACCCCACAGGATGATTCGCTGGGACCTATAAGCCCAGACGGAGTCTTCATATACAGAATACGGTTATATAAGAGATCAGAAATTATCCTTATTATATTCAAAGGTATACCATATTCCCAAAGTTTGTCGATTAACAGATCCACTGGGACATTATCATATGCTGAAGAAATATCAATAAACACTGCAAAAACATGATTTTTTCTAGGGAAAGCTAAGTTAACATCACCATTTGTATCGTCGTTGGGTAAGGGAACAAGCAGGTTGGCCAACACACAGCGTAAGTTTAATATCGCCAACAGATTTTTGTCGTAAATTTTCGAGATCTTGTTAGTTCACGTTTTATATTTTGTTTTCATTTTTAAGATTGAATAAACGTATTATTTTAAGTTTTCGTTTCATTTCGATTCACTCGCGTAGTTGGGTTCAAGGAACAAAAAAAATAATAAATGTGTAATTAACTGTAACATCCACGACGGTGTTGCCATCTTTGAGACAGAGTCCCGAATAGCTCTGCTCATCACTAAAGAAAGGAATATATTCGGTGGCGCCCTGATTTTGATTTAATTAAATAAATAAAAAAAATAAATAAATAAGTATAAAAAAAATCAAATTAAATAATTTTTAATTAAAAAAAAAATTAGTTTGGTTACGAATCACTCCCACACACCGAACGTCAAATCGCGCAGCTGGTTCTGTGGCTTTCAAGCCACCCCTCAAACCATCCCCTTTTGCACGCCACTGGTGTGTAGCACCTTCCATCTTTTTGTGTCAATAAACCGGGTGATTGTAAAATCATTTGCATAATATAAATAGTAGAGTTTAATTTCTCCAAATTTTAAATCCGCAAAAGGGGCAGTTCTATAATTTATTACTCAATTTTCTTTTATCTTATGTTTTTTCATTAATACGAAATTCTTACATATTTTAAATTTAGCTTGTATAATATGTAACATAATAATGGTGTTAATTCCTTTATAATTTTTCAACTTGTTTCCTTTATTCACCTTGTGTATGTACATTTTAACTTAACCTTATTTTTACATGAATCCTAAAACATTTTAAATTTCCATTTCTATTCATCGTGTTCAGCAATTGCAACGATGATTTACGGACAACATTTTTAATATTAAATTAATTCATCTTATCGCGATTTAATCCCTTTGTCGCGTGAGATACATGCGACATGACGCTGTAATCGTAAATAGAATCTTCGAAATGTCACATCAATGCGCGACGTTAATATTTACGCAGATTATCGCGTGACACACGTCGAGAGAAATGTGGAAAATGCAGATAAAACATGGACCATTTTATTACGACGGCGGGCGGCTGAAATATCTAACAAAGCGCCCCAGTTTCATTAGGGTTCCTTGCGAAGCGCAGATTTCTGTCGCTAATGACATTTTTTTGCACAAACTCTTTGCGCTCGCGTTTGATAAACCCACTGCTGTGTTTCGGTGTTACGTTCCTATGGTATTAATTTTTCACAAAGGACAGTTTTTAACATGTACGAAATTAATGTTTAAAACATTTTTATTTATTTAATCCTTTGCCTATCTACTTCCTTCCAATGTTAAAAAAAAAATGGAAAAATTACTAATTTTGAGCGTTTCATTTTTATAAATTCTTAGTTTGATAATTTTTAAAACCAACAGAAATTATGTTACGACCTTTATTATTTATTTTTATTGATGATTTAGTTTCAAAACCGTACAGATCTGACTAACTGGTGCATAGTTTATGTAAAAGTTTTTTAATTTTTTTTTTTTTTATTTAAGACAAATATTTAAAATGTGCCATAAAGGATTTTGAAATAGAGTCTAATGAATTTTTTTTTTTAAACAGATATGAAATGCATGTGATAGATTCCATCACCTAACATTACAATAATTAATGCAAGGATCACATTGTTCATAATATGTGACATTTTCAAGGTACATTTTTGCAAAGTTTACCTATTTTTTTTATAAATTAAGTTTCTAAAAAGTGAAAATTCAGATAATCCCGATGATGCAGTTCAACCCCCCCCCCCCATAACAAATGAAAAAAGTTTGAATATTCAAAGCTCACTAACTCGGGAAGTAATGATCAGAATTCAAAAATTCAAACACATCTGTAAAGCCCATCGATTGCTCTTTCATTTGAGATACCATGCGATGGGTCATTCCATTTAAAATTTTTGGGAAGGTATTCGTGGGGGCTCAGGGGTAAACGTCAAAAGTGTGAATCATAGGTCAAACCGTTTCTCCCTTCACATATATCCTTCATAGAAGACTAAATGTAAATTTAAGTTTCTCTAAGTATGAAATGACGGTGCGACGAATCTTTGCATTACAAATAAATAATAGACATAATTTGTCAACAAAAATAGCATTAAAGTAATCGTTTGCTTAGAAAAAAGATTAAATAAATAAACTCGTTACGAAAAATCTGTGCAATTCTTTCAAGGATAATTAGAGCGAAGCCGCTAGCAAGTGACATGGGGAGATGGAAAACCTCAAGTCTACACAGTTATGTTAATCAAAACCATAACAGTCTGCTTGTGGAAGGGTTCTCTTAGATATACATCTCAGGGCGTTTACACAGGCTTAAATGCAGACGAACGTCGCGTCGCGGCTTGAACCTGAACAAATACGAGGCGAGTAAATCTAAAATTGCTCTTCCCAACTTAATGCACATTTAGTTGACTAGCCGTGTTTCGCAAGGTTTTATTGCGATTTTATCGCGGGATGCTCTCTCGGAATTAATTGCAAAATTAATAATTTCCGGTTGCCGCGCGCTGGTGAACTTGACGTCCGCCAACTAAATGGAAATTATTCATTTCTGACGTAATTTGTTGCGAAAATTCTACGATTGTTTTAGATCTCGCGGGCTAATCTGCATAATTTAACAATAATTTGTCGTATTTCGCAGGATTTATTTAATTATGTTTTGCATTCATTTGTAAAAAAAAAAAAAAAATGTAATGTTATTTTACGTTGAAATATGCATGTGAATAGACTTCGCACATACTCAGAAATTTGACATTTAGAATAGTTATAAATTGCGTTTACTATTAGTATAAGGTGGGATAACAAGATTCAGACTAAACGGTTGTCCCGAAATGTTGAACATTGAACAAATATATACTAATTAGATTGACAACACAGTCTAACTAGCTCTCCAAATTCAGTTACAGATGAGCGTGGAGTTCTCGCTAACTGAATTTGATTCATTCAATAATTCAATTTATTCTTTGTTTACACGACACCGAGCGACAGTCAAGAATCGAATTTCATCTACGATGACGTCCTGGAAAAGTGTTGTTTGTCCTGCATTCTCGCATCCTGTTTTTCGATTACATTAAAGATTTAATCTTTTACTTTAGAAAATGCACTTTAAATTCGCCATTATCGTGTAATAAGCCATCGGCATAAAATAGCTACTGCTGGGAAAATCCCATCAAACCCCCAAAGAAGTACCGATTGAAGCACAAAACAAAGCAAAAATAAAATTGTATGCGCGCTTTCTATCGCATTTTAAAATCTTCGCCGATTTAAATAATGTAAATTCATTCTTTTAGCATCTCGCACGAAAAACGCTTAAGTGACTTAAAGCAGGTGAAAATTAAAAATGAACAAACTCATTACCGAACGTGCTGCAAAGCAAAAATTTAACTTTTACATTAAGTACTTTCACGGGACTTTTATGAAACTTTAATCCAATGTGAAAAAGTTCGCAGTGAGATTTTAGCCTGGACGAATTAAATAACAAGTGGGTACGTAAAATGGAAATTTTGCTTCGGATTCGTGACCGGAATACAAATTGTCGATAGTTTCCGGTAAAAGGTGACAGGATACGATGACTTTGTTTTTTCACATTGAAATAAACGAAATTACACATCAATTAAAAATTTTCCATAATTTTTCAGTTTTTACTATGAGATTGAAGAAGTCATATCCCGCTACGTTGCATTTATTCATTTGGTATGGTGCTTCTAGTGATTTGTATATATTAGCTTCTTCTTCTGATGTCTCGGCTGGAAAAGGGGTAAACATATTTCCTAGGTGATTTGCAAAAACTATACCTTTATTTGTGTCTTCTTCTCCATTTCCATTTTCAATACTTATCGGTAGAGACATACTTACTGGGGTTGTCTGATGCTTCAGTAGCGGACCAGGTTTTCTAAGTAATCTTGAAGTGATTTATTTTTTTAAGTTATTTAATAGCGTTTTAATTTCTCTGGTTGCTCGATTGAGAACATTCTTGTCTTCAGGGTTTCTGGTGATTTGCCACCCTTTTCCTAGTTTTAGTTTCTCGACAATTTTTTTTTTTCACTAGAGTTGGATAATTTTCAATTTGCTTTAATCGACCCAATTGGGGAATTGCTTTGACGGAATGCCTTGGTGGAGATTATTGAACCAAGCCATTATTTTTCTACAATAATAATCTCTCATATAAATATGGGGATGCAATCCTTTAGGGTTACGTTTTCCTAAAAAGTCGTTTTTTGATGAATTTCATAATTTGTTTTTTTTTATTCAGAATTTATGCGGATCTATGTGATCATTATTTGGATATTTTTATTAGGATTAAGGGGATGTACAAATAGGGTAGAAGCATTATAACAGCATTTTATTATTGTTTTTAAAGAAAATTATAGTTTAAGGTGGTAATAGATTTAGGAAATTTTGAAAATTTAAATATTAAGTTGGTCAACATAAGGACCAGAATCGCTTAGCGGGTTTTTATAAAATCAAAATAGTATATAAACTCGCCAGATTTTTCGTAAAATCAGATCCGTTTTCGACAGCAAAGGAAAGGTAAATATAATATATTGTTTATAATTATTAAATTTGTATTTTATTCTTATTAAATGTGAACTTTGGGACTTAGAAAATTTGTGTGTGATTTTTAATAAAAAGAATTGTTGATGTTGTATGTTATTTTTGTCTCAATATCCGAAACCCTGAGTGGAAAACCAGTGGTGAAGGGAAACATTAATTTGATATATATTATGTAATTTAAGATCTCGAAACCCTAGGTGAAAACCAGGTGTGTATGGGACATCAAAATTTANGGATATTTTTATTAGGATTAAGGGGATGTACAAATAGGGTAGAAGCATTATAACAACATTTTATTATTGTTTTTAAAGAAAATTATAGTTTAAGTTGGTAATAGATTTAGAGAATTTTGAAAAATTAAATATTAAGTTGGTCAACATAAGGACCAGAATCGCTTGGCGGGTTTTTATAAAATCAAAATAGTATATAAACTCGCCAGATTTTTCGTAAAATCAGATCCGTTTTCGGCAGTGAAGGAAAGGTAAATATCATATTGCTTATAATTATTAAATTTGTATTTTATTCTTATTATATGTGAACTTTGGGACTTTGAAAATTTGTGTGTGATTTTTAATAAAAAGAATTGTTGATGTTGTATGTTATTTTTGTCTCAATATCCGAAACCCTGAGTGGAAAACCAGTGGTGAAGGGAAACATTAATTTGATATATATTATGTAATTTAAGATCTCGAAACCCTAGGTGAAAGCCAGGTGTGTATGGGACATAAAAAATTTAATTTTACTCATGCAATTTAAGATCTCGAAACCCTAGGTGAAAACCAGGTGTGTATGGAACATCAAAATTTAGTTTTATTCATGCAATTTAAGATCTCGAAACCCTAGGTGAAAACCAGGTGTGTATGGGACATAAAAATTTGATTTTATTCATGAAATTTAAGATCTCGAAGCCCTAGGTGGAAAACCAGGTGTGTATGAGACGTCAAATTTAAATTTAGGTAATTTAATTAACTCGAAACCCTGTGTGTGCAAAACCCAGAGGTGAAGAAGGATAAATTAGTTTAATTAGGAATAAGAGAAGTACGTAAAATTGAGATGGCAACATAACCTTCATTCATGTGGGATATAAACCTTTCCAAGTATAGAAATTTATAAGTAATACTCACCTGGACAAATAATGTGCATACATACACACATATACACGTTGTATACACAATTAGCAATCATGAAACACAATAATTATTATTAACGATTGATATACGCATCAATATCGATTTTCTGGTGATTTATAATATTTTATTTAGGTATTCGTGTTTAAAACGACCGACCTCTGTTGGAGGCAGATTGTAGTTAGATGTTTTGTTCAATAATAAAGATTTCTGTTGTAAAATTGTGTATTTTTCCATAAACCAAGCATAGAAACCTGTAATCAGACATTTTAAATTTAAATATATAAATAAATTAAAAATTTATTTATGCGAGCTAGCCGGTAACACTGCAATGTGTTTCAGTCCATCGATAATGAATTGGTTTTTGTTAAAAGGCTACGCCATTTCATATCAAAAATTATACACCATTTGCGATTGAAAATAACGAAGAATGCGATAAAACCATTAGTTCGTTTTAATTACAATAACATCTAAAACAAATAAATCTTCAACAAACAACCCAATTTTTTCACATGCTCGATCAACATTGCAAATTAAGTTAACGGTCGTACGTGAATAACGAGACGAAAAGATTCCAATTTGAGATAGGGTCGTTTGCGTTTAGGCGATGTTTTCCAGACGTAATCGTCTAAAATGGAGATTTATACGTTCGAAAAGTCCCGCGATCAAGATTGCGCAGCGTCGCGCATATTAGTAATCCACCGACGTTCCTAGCTTGTAATAATAGAGGAAATTCGGAAAAGACTTGCCTCTTTACTTTGAGACAAACGTCGTGTGCACGAAGTCGGCAAAGATTGCACGCGAAAGATGCAATTGTTGCGGATGAGCGAAAGTGCCTTTCCGTTTAGAATTTTGCGCGAATGGTTCGCCGTTGTGCGTCCTTTTTCCTCGGGAAATTTCCCATTGCAGGAATGTTTGTATTGTACAGAAACTTTAAGTTACTTCCCTTTTCCGAACGGAAAACTTATTCATTGTAGTTTTTTTTTGTTCGTTGCTAGAAAATATATAAGCTTTTTATGAGTTCGTGAAACTTTTAAAAATGTTGCATAAAGCGTGAATACATTATTGTTTCGTCGGTCAATACACATATTAACCATTATATGGTTAATGATAATAAAATTTAAGACGTAAAACAAAATAGAAAGCTCTCAGGATAAATAATCTGTTCAGTTGCTCGATTATCTCGCAGCGTGTATTATTATGACTGGGACGATTTTATCTTTGTTTTGTAGCGACATAAATCTAATAAAAGATATATACGGAACCAGAAAGCTATAGACCATAGCTTGCTCTTCGGGACGTCGTTGATGGTTAAAAAGTATGGCAATAAAATCAATCATGTCGTTACAATGGCCCAACTCGAGTAAATACGAGATTTATTTATCCTGTAACCGAAGAGAAAAGAATAGGGGTCGAGGAAGTATATATATTTCTCGAAATTTACACATCACAAATAGCGAAAGATTTTACACAATCGTATTATCGCATTTGAAGCACGAACGAGACATAAAACTTTCCAATCTAGACAAATGTAAGTTAATACTCTCCATAGCACGTTTCTAACTCCATGTTACAGGTAGTTGTCTGCAGTAATATTAGGAGTTTCCTTAAAACGTTTCTTGTATGCTTGTTGTTGGATGTTTAGTTTTATAATGATTCAAAAATCTGCAGTCTGATTCATGCTTTTTTAAACTGTGTAAAAATGATATTTTACGACTTCATTGTATTTTCAATTTATTATTATTATTATATGATGTGTAACACTATAATAAAGTTTTTCGAGATCTTCGAATTTTTCAACTTTGCAAACGACTGTTAGGGTTTATTAGTGTTTAAGTCTCCCAAGACTGGATTCCACCACTTCTTGCAATTAAGACTTTATTTTCTTCAACTTATTAAACTCAAAAATAGCGATTAAAATTGTTATTTATAGAATAAAATGATAATTATTATTACCAAACCAAACGAAACATAATAATATATAGACATTTTTCTCAGCTGCGATGATCCTACGTTATTGACGTTTCCTTCCTCATATTTAACACATTTTTGTAAGCATTTTAGAAAAGTCTCAATTTCGTAGAAATTTCATATTTCACGAATGATAAAATTTCAAATTTGCCAGCGACGTAGAAAAACCCAACACGTGTAATAATTTACACGGTTTCATCGTCAACGGCAATTTTAATTAGGTAATTACCACGTCGTAAAAATTAGGGCAAATTTTCCCGGCGGACACCCATTTACTACCCGTTTATTTTATCATGGCCAATTATCTTAATAAAAACGCATAACTCAACGGTTATCGAGCGTATGAATAATATTTTTAATTAACCAAAAACGCACGGTACGCGAATAATTTCCGTCGAGAATAAACGAACCCGAAAAGCAAATGATGGCATGGGTTGGGTCGCTTCCTTTTTTTATTAATGGCGTAACGTAATTCACAAAACGTTGCCATTATTTACGCGAAATTCTAACGATTTTCGCTCTCTTGTTCCATCCAGAAATTGCAGAAAAAATACCTATGGAATAACGATAGTAATTTTAAAATTTTAATTGCATATTTTTTTTTTTATTTCATTTGTATATCGTGATTTGGAATGCATTTGGCGTGATTTAATTGGAGGATTTCTTGAACCTTGAAGAATGAATTTTTAGAACAAAAATAATGTTGATGAAAATTGAACGCAGATACATCTCATTTCAATGTACAATCATTGACAGAGTAAATGTCGTACCAATAAAACCGAAACGCACGTCGAAAATAACGACAAATGTCTTCCTCGCATCATGCTGACCGTATTTGAGAAGCAGGTACGTGACCCGTTGCATTCGATAATATTTTACGGTATATATTACTACAGCACAGAGATGAGAGCAAAAT